>QLPI01013591.1:0-15173 GCA_003314275.1 Chroogomphus rutilus | reverse complement strand
GCGCGTGTACGGCGCGTTTGTACGCCGCATTTGTGTCGTACGTCGCATGCACGTATGGCGCGTGCGGGTGCGGCGTGCACCCGACACCTGTCGACCCGTGGGAAAAAACCCATGGGTTGACGGGTTCGGGTGTCCCATGGGTCGGGTGCGGGTCACCCACATTTGACCCATGGGTAACCCGTGCCATTCCCTAGTTGAAGGCATGGGCTATAACATACGCGATGATCCTGCACGTTGTCTATCAAAGGAGCAGAACCTTGACTTTCGGAATCTTCGGAGGTTTGGAAACTCGGAACCTCAGATTGATGCATTGGAAATCCGGAAATCGGTTAAACAGGCTTTGAGCAGTCGGAAAGGTCCCGGAATCGGTGTGGGTGGTTGTGGGGGTTAATGGGGGTTTATTGGGGGTACGGGCCATAACACAAGCACCAGTCACCCAGCCAGTAGACTGATACGGTCCACCGAAGTCTCAGCCCAATGGAATGATGGCGGTAGGCGAGAGATGCACCTATGGAGAAGAGGAATGAGGAGTGGGAGTTGGGAGAACTCGACAGGCTTGTCCCTAAGGGCTAACGACTGACCGACCTTCCCTGCATGCATGTGCCAAGCCAAGAAACCGAGGCCCTAGGCCAGACTCCTGGGGTTGGGCCTGCAGGCATCCAGCAGATCATACCACCGGAACCAAGGGAAGGGTAGCATATGATGGAGAAGCGGTGTGTGGGTACAGGGTATATAGAGTGTGGGACTCACTGGCAATGGGGCTTAGGTTTTCCTCTTAGGATTTCCCCATTGCTAGGTGAGGTCTCTTTCTTGTGTATATACAGGAGTAATTGAGACTTAGGATTTCCCCCATTGCTAGGCCCTGTGTGACAGTCCTCAGGTACCACTGGGGTTGCCATTACAGTTCTCTTCCATCTGTTCTCATCCATTTTCACTCCATCTGTTCCATATACCCACATTATATACTCTCACTATTCTTTCCCGCTTCCCTTGGCTCGAAGTCGATACTTTTACTAGATGGTGGGATGTCTACCTAAAAGGGGGGGGTGGCGACTAGCTAGAAACCTTTGAACTATGCAATCTCCCCTCCCAAAGACATCCCTTCCCAAAACTTCCCTCAATTTACCCCTGTCCACTTTCCGTCTCGACCATAATTCCCTCTGTTCCCTCCATCCCAACCTTAATTCCTATCCATCCTGACCCTACATCATCCTGACCTTACTCCTATCCTGAATTCCCTCTTCCTCAACCTCCTGATACTCTATTCCCAACCTTACGATCACACCCACCCCTGATATCTCCCCCAGTCCATCTACCACCCTCTCTTTCCCTCTGTTTACCCCAATCAAATCTGCCAAACATCTTCGGCACATTCACTTGCCTCTTTCTTGTCTAATGTCCTTTATTTTTTTCCTTTTTCACTCAAAAAGAAAAAATATAAAACAATCTATTTTGGAGACTACTTTAGAGTCTCATCTCACTCATGTTCTCCCATATCTTCATCCTCCTTTTCTTTTCCCTTCTCTTCCCCCTTATTCCCCTCATTTTAATCATCCCTATCACCATCCAGCTGATCCTCCTCTTCTCCTGCTCCTCCCAATTCTCTCACACCTCCCAAACCCCCCAAACCCCCAACTGCCATAAGGAGTAGGATCCTCATCATCCTGTCCTGCCCTCTAAGGAGCACCTCCAGCAGGTCCACTACCCACCTACCTCCCAACGGCTCAGCCCATGGCACTTCAACCACAGGCATCTTCCCACTCAGCCTTATGGTGACAGCCTACCTCGGCCTCTTCCTCCTCCTTGTTATCCTCCTCACTCTCACATCCCTCACTCTCCTCCTCAGACTCAACCTCCTTCTTACTCTTGACCTTGTGTACCTGGGAGGCTGCCAGCTTACACCTGACCTTCCACCAGTTACACTCCCGGCAGGCAGCCCCGACCGAGGGGACCTCACACTTGTCTTCACGTTTCATGCATGTCGAGCAGGGGGGCTCGTCCTCACACATCCGCTCTATCTCTATCTGTTTTTTGTGCTGTCAAATAAAATCAAAAACAAATAATAAAAAGAAAGGGACATGTCCTGACTCACCTCGGCCCCCCTTAGCCTCCCACCCTTGTCACCCCCAGAAGGCCTCTTGCTGGTGATAAGATTATAAGCAGTAGGCTGGAGAGTTTCTAAGGCAGACTAATAAATCTAATTAATTTTCTCCTCAGTGTAGTCAACCACTCTAAGCATATTGAAGAAATATACCTAATTAATTTTCTTACAGAGTAAAAAGAAAGAAAATTAATACTACACGAATTATACTATATAACTCACCTCCTCAGTGTAGTCAACCACTGAGGAGGGAAGCATATGCAAGTGAAGTCTCACTCGTATATATACTAGACCCAGCTCCTGTGTTATGGCCCGTACTCTCAACAAACCCATACCAGCCCCCACAACCACCCGCACCATTTCTGGAACCTTTCCGACCGCTCAAAGCCTGAATAACCGCTTTCCGGATGTCCGATACATCATTCCGAGATTCCATGTTTCCGAACCTCCGAAGACTCCGAAGTCAAGGTTCCGCTCCTTTGATAGACGATGCGCAGGATCATCGCGTACCTCACTCCTTGTTCTTTGTTTTATATGGCCCCTTGTACTCTCTTCCCCCCCTTGTCTTTACTCAGTAAAATATAGTACAAGAGTAGTTACATGTATATAAGTCACCAGTCGACTGGACTATTTGCCAGTATGAATATCGACTTAGTCTACCCCCTAGTTTCCGATTCATTTCCGGTAAACTCCCGTCTCTTTCCGAAATTAGGGACAGACGATCGAGGAGGGTGCAACACATAAGTTGAAGCTAAGTCCCTTCGACCTCGAACACCTCAGTGACCGGATTGAACCAATCCGCGACCGACCCTAAGCTCCCGGCACTCCCGTCCCTGTCCGAAGTCCGTCCGACTTCCGTTCTCAGACTTCAGCCCCGTTACGGACCTCTACACTAACCCGGATAGCCCTTTCGGAAGTACTAGCTAAGCGCCTGACACGTGGACTTAACATCCTGACCCCATCGAAGGTTTGAGCCAGGTTACCGGTCCCTATCCAGGGAGCCGGCCACGCATGTTGTGTTGTGCATGGGTAAGCACCTGTAACTAGCGTACATATAGAAATACAATATCTCCCTCAATTTTGAGGGTAAAAATACAAAAAAAATGAGAGAAAAAATCAAAATGTAAAAGTGCATAGAATGATACTAAAATCAATATAAAAATACAATATATTGAGATTGGTCTCTCAGGGGTGAGATGCATATTTGCACCCTACAGCTGGGCCCCACTTCCATGCTCCTACCCCTCTTGCGTGTGAAGGTTTTTGGGACTCCCGAGCTCTCGGAAGCCCCTGCATCTTCAACACCCTGGGTTTTGAGTGTTCCATCCTATTCTTCTGTATCCTTGGGGTGTTCTTCCCCTCCTGTCTCCTTAGGGAGCTCCACTTGTCATCTTGGCCCATTTAGCCTGTTGCTTCTCAGCCTCTTGGGCCTCCTCCACCTGCTGTTTCTCAGTCACCTCAGCAGCTGTGTCAGCCTCCCATCTTTTGTTGGCGGCCTCCTCATCCACTGCCCTTTTAGCAGCAGCTGCAGCCTCCTCGGCTGTTTCCTTGGCAGCTGCCTCTGCCGCTTCCTCATCAGCCTGTCATTTTACCTTGGCCACCTTCTCTGCAGCTGCCTTTTCTTCTGCTGCCTGCTTTGCAGTAGCAGCCTCCTCCTCCACCCTCTTCGCCTCTTCCGCTTTAGCCACGGCCTCCGCCTTCTCTTTTGCCTCAGCCTCAGCCTTGGCCACCTCCTCGATAACTTGGGCAGCTTCCACCTCACACTTCCACTGCCACTCCACCCTCTTTGCCTCGATCTCGGCCATATGTGCATTGTCCTCGTCGGTCTCGTAACCCATTTTGCTGCTGATGGTGATGGGTTACATGATTGATGGAAGTATTGGTGGTGGTTTGGGCACTAGATCCCAAACTTTTGTGTGATGTCACAAATAGGCATCCTGAACCTTATTTTCAAACTCCACCTACCAGCTTCATGGGTTTAGCCACTAGGGGGGGAATACTGTCAAGTACATGTACTGAGTATCTGGTAACTTGGCAGTGCCAACCAGACAATCAGTCTAATTCTACGTGCAAGTGACCAAGCCACACATAAGTCACTTGGTACGTCATTCTCAGCTCAGCACATTTACCATCCACATTCCCCATCCCTATCCCTCATCCACTCTTCCCCCCTCATTATCCATTAATCCCACCTCGTCTACTTCCCATTTCTCAGCCCATTTTACCTTGGGACATTTCTTCATTGTTTAACCTTGGCCATGATCCTATTGTTTTATATTCAGTCACTTCCTATTGTCTTATTCTTGGCCACATTTCTATTATCTTATTTTCATTGTTCTATTCTTGTTTACATTCCTTTATTCTATTCTTGATCATTGTGGACAATACCTCCACATGCTCTGCATACCTTATTGTTCTCCATTCCTTATGCCACCCTGTTTCACATCTTGCTTCTTAACCTATATAAGTAGAGAATGTATGTAGATAGTTCTTCACTCTGAATATCAACTAGGTTTATGCCTTCTTGTCTTCCCTCCTCCTGTCTGAAGTCCTTTACTTGGGCCAGCACTCTCAGCACTCTCCCGGATTTCCCTTCTGTTCCAAATTAGTGGCATGCATGAAAAGTAGGGTGCAATGCACAAGTAAGTTGAAGCCAAGCCACTCCAATTGGTCTATGGGACTTGGCCAATTTTCACCAACATCGTGAAGATGGCACTATTGCAATAGCGCTCGACCCACGCATCGTCGGCAGTACCAGTGCCTGACAGAATTATTAAAAATTGACTTCTATTAATTTAATCTGTCTGAATTGGCAGAAAGCTATTACATGTTTTATTCTTCATATTCTCAGGCTCTAAATCTTGTCATTAGTCATTTGAGAGAGATAAAAAATTTGGAGATCAGACCAAAAATTGAAACAATGTGCTAAAAATGCCGAAAATGAAGATTGCGTGTATTTTCGACTTATTTGGCCCTCGTATATCACCCGCTACTAAAATTAGCTCTACGAAGATGTCCGCAAAGTGTTGCGTGTACTGTGGCCCGTGCATCACGGGGGACCATATGGCAATCTATTTCATCAGTAGAAGCTGCCAGCACGCGATCTCTGGTACATGAGAACGTACAAGTAGGATTCTTATCTGAGCGCCGACTGGCTATTCTGTATTCTCTTGCCTAGCACGCACATACGTTCTCTTCTTCTCATCTCACCATCATGTCAGCTGGAGACCAGAAAGAAAAGGAAGCATTAGACCCAGAGCTCTCTGATGAAATAAGAAACAGTGTTCAGCAGACAGCGAGCCTTCATTCCTCAGAAGCCGACGTCGGCTATGATTTATTTTGGAAGAGTGAACGTCCCACACGCGACGAGAAGAATGGCAGCCCCGAACAAGAGTTGGAGGAGGACTCGAGACGTACTCTCAACAAGATTGATCTTCATATACTGCCAATGTTGTGCGTGATCTGATCATTAGGAACGAATTCTCGGTGCTCATCCCTCCCATAGATGCATTGTCTATGGTCTCCAGTCTATGGATAGTACGTCTTCTGCCCTTCTCTAAGCTGATAGGTAGCTTCCATATATAATTGTATTTTCTTAGAACAAGGTCTTAAGTAAATAGGAGAGTAGACTGTTTCAGTCCAATCATTGAACTATTTTCAACAGCTACTCCAATATATATGGCTTCCAGACGAGCTTGCATCTTGTTGGACAGCAATAGTCAGTGCGCGATAGCTGTCAGAGTATTCTCAACCGCTGAAGGAGTATCCTTTGATTTAGTTCCTGGGTATCCAGTATCTTCTACTTTGGGTATGCACCAAATGAAATCGTATAAGAAATCATCGCCACTCACAATGTGTTAGATACCTTGTTGCACAATACCCACTCGGGTGGTTAATGCAACGACTCCCTATGGGAAAATTACTCGGTTCGATGGAGAGTTCTAACACCTTGATTTCACAATTGACAATCCCATAGGCGTCACTGTGTTGCTCTGGTCAATAATCCTCATGTCCACAGCATCGTGCAGGGATTTCACGGGTGCGATGGTCAATCGCTTTTTCCTGGGATGTCTTGAAGCTGCGGTGACGTGAATCAATTCTCCTCAGGCAGCTGGCCAATGCTAAGAGGTCACCCTAGCCCGGCCTTTGTTTTGATGACCGGAATGTGGCGAGTAGCTTAGCGCGTCATCCGAGTCCAAAACTTCACATGAATTGTTACTCAGGTACACCTCCTCGGAACAGCCGTTCCGACAGATGGCTTGGTATTCTTTTCAAGCTTGGGTGAGGATTGATAATAATTCTGTCTGTCAGAGCCTGAATGCTGAGTTTGTGATTGAAGTCGAGTGTCGTAGGAAGCCTTATTGGCTATGCAGTCGGTCATATAACTGGTGGCCTTGAGCGATGGACATACATCGTTAATAAGTATCATTTATAACTTTAAGTGACAAACTCACGATTGTCCCAGTTTCTGATCCTGGGAGCAGTCACAGCGCTGTTCTCCATAGTTGTATACATCTGGCTTCCTGACTCACCTGTCACAGCTCAATTTCTCTCCGAATGGGAACGGGTTGTAGCTGTGAAACGAGTCGCCGCTAACAAAACAGGCATCAGTGAGCTCTGGCCACTGCATTGCCTCACTTCTTAACCCTTGTAACTTCTTAGAGAACAAACACTTTAAATGGTATCAAATCAAGCATGCGCTAGTTGATCCCAAGACGTATATCCTTTTCACGTTATGCCTGTCGGCCCAGATCCCCAATGGTATGTTGACAAGCTTCAGATCCCAGGTGACGCATGAATCTATATCCTTGTATTCTGCCACCTAATTCAGCCAGATTATCCACAATATGGGCTTTGGCGTATTGCAAACGACACTCCTAGGAATTCCATCAGATGTTATTCAGGGCATCTCTTTGCTGGTTGCTGGTTATGTGGCTTCCCGTTTCCCAAATAGCCGTGTCATTGTTATAACTGTTGGAAACATTACATGCATCATTGCAGCTGCATGTATGGCGTACCTTCCGCTTGAAAACCACTGGGGACGATTAGTAGCGTTTTGGTTCACTGCATTTCAGAGGTTAGTTCCTATCACGCGAATCACCGTCCATGCTTAACATATTTTTTCAGCATTGGCTTTTCCCTGGGACTCGCTATGGTCAGCATCAATATGGGCGGTTGTGAGTGTTTAAGTTGAGTGGGAAATTGTCAATGCTCACATCGTTTCATGAGTCAGATACCAAGAAGGCATTCACTGTAAGTGCTTATCATATCATCTTGATTCTGTGACTGATGCGATTTAGAACGCAACATTGTTTATCGCTTACTGTGTCGGAAATATAATTGGACCTTTTTTCGTCTATCCTTCCCAAGCACCTCGCTAGTGAGCCTATCATTGTTATTTTTGTCACAGCACCCAAAAGGACTCAACACTTAGTTATGCATAGCATATCGGCAATAGAGGCGATGTTGTCAGGATGTGGGCTACATGATTTCTGTGGTGATGCATTGACGATGCTGAAAGCTGTTTTAGACGTGATCAAAACAGCTATGGGACTTACGCTTGGTCTATACATGCTGTGGGAGAACAAACGCCGAGATCACTTACAAGCCACAGGGGAGATTGTTTTTGATGAGCATGAGGGGCAGCGGCTGAGTTTGCTTGATAAAACAGAATTTGTGAGTACCTAACGATACAAATCGGTATCTTGGCAAGGCCTAAAGTGACCACTGGTATGGGGCTATGCAGGAAAACCCTCATTTTCGATATGTATTGGTAAGTGATCAGTTTTGGGTACTATTTTTGTAAATAAAATGGAACCATGGCTTTGCGCAGTGACATGTATGGTAGGGTGTACACATTGCACAGGACAGCGATCCAGAAGCTTTAGTGGGCTTTGAGGGAAGCCGATGCGCAGTGTATGGGAACGTCGCATGTAGTAATAGACACAGCCAGCACAGAACCGCTTTGCGTTGTCTGAGCTAGCGCGGCTAAATTGTAAATATGCTTGTACAGGATCGCCACCTGCGGTCGGAGTTTCGTAATTTGCATCGGGATATAAAAAGATGAGAACTTGATACGTGCCTTTTTCACGACAACCCTCTGACATGTCTGCTCTCGCAATACCCACACCGAACTCACCTCTGCCTACCATCGTCTCTCCCACAAATACCCTTGTACTTGCGTCGCTTCCGTCGCCGTTCTTTCACCCGGCTATCCTTGGTGTTCTGCGGGAACATTTTGCTCTTTACGGCGCACTGCACACTTTTGCTCCTATTCGCGCGTTTAGGCGGGCTATTATCGTGTATTATGAGGATCATGTAGCAGAAAATGCCAAGCAAAGTCTCGATGGGGTTATAATCGAAGGGATCACTGGATAGTGGGTTTTTCTTTCTCTCATATCTTTCGTGCAATGCTCAGGGTGTTCGTCGAGCAGTCCACGCGTGGAATTACGAGTATATCGAGGAGATCCAACCCCTCTTCTAACCCCTGAGATGGATTTTGATCCAGACGGTACACGTAAACGTAATCCACACCATTTAGCACCTCCGTCGCCGACAAAGAACTTCCTCATCTCACCTCCTGGCTCTCCCCCGGAGGGGTGGGAGCCCATCCCGGAGGAGCCGCCCAATGCCACACCGCTTGCCGATGATCTCATGGCAGCCCTCAACAAATTACAATTCGAAAGTGAACTACGAGGAGGAGTTACGACGCGGCGGACAACGGATGGGCGTGGCGAGATTTTATGGCGAGCGGAGGAAACTGCCGCAGGTGTCGGTGTGTATATAGAAGATTGTGATCACCTGAATTCATCAGAGGAAGATGACGACTTCGAGGAGCCACGATATATCAATACCTCACCTCCGCAACATTTCTCCAGGTCTATACTCCCACGTACCGCTCTACCTCCTGTAATTTCTGGTTGAGGAGCTTAGACCTGGTATGTGGTATTTTATTGGCCGGATCCGTGAATCAATGTCACCCATTCTTGATGAAATAAATTCAGACCTGTTCCGAAAGCCCTTATGGGGCATTGCGGATACTTGAAATATTGCCTTTAATATCTGAACTTCCCACAATCTTGCTCTCAATATTTCCAATTTTCTGACCGTTCTACATTTTTCACAGGACTTCTCATCAATCTGTGCATAAGCGTGAGCATTGATTTTCTTATAATTTCCCACTCAACTATGACTTCATTCTTGTGATGACAAATTCTCAGACCTGTTCTGCCCACACAGCGTGCTGTGGAGAAAACTTTTATATTGCCTTTGTTGCTGATACCTTCTTTTCGAATCCATGGCCCTCTTTTTGACATGGCACTGACTAACATTACTCTCAGCTGTGTTCGGTGATTTTCATCCAGTATAGGGACGGACCGTAGTGTAGCTGTAGTCACGATGTTGCCCATGTTTCATTTAGATTCTTCATGGCTAGTCATACTAGTACTCGACACGACAATGCGCAGTTGTAAACTCTTCGAAGTTCAGCTTCTGTAATACATTGTTTCAAGCAACCTCAGACCTCATCTGTGCCCATTGCTCAGCCTGTGCCCAATAAACTAGGGAACAATCTCACTATCTGTTGTGCTGCAATGATTGGCTGGGCTGTTCTTAAAGGGCACTTCAAGCTGTTGGCAGGGAAGATCTAAAACAGCAACAAGGGCCTTTGGGGCTTGTCAATATGGATGTTAAAGACAAGGCCCAAAGGTGCACATTTGCGCTTCATTATGGGTGCGTATTTTTAGCACCAGAGAATGCAAATGCAAGACACAAATGCAGTAGAATAAAATCATACCCTTCCTCCCCCCCCTGATGAGTTACCTCTGCAATCATCACATACACTTTTCAATTCTCATCAGTGTCCTACTTCTATCCATCTTTACTTGCTCCAGTGGCTTGGTAAGTAGACCAGCAGCCATGTGGGTGGAAAAGAGGACCAAGCATACCACCAGCAACTTCATCATGAAGTCAGAAGAACTGCAAATCAAGGTGTTTCATCCAACCATGGTGTTCAGGGTTTTTAGCCACAGAGATTGCAGACTGGTTATCAAATTGAAAGATAGAGGGTGAATCAAAAGTGTACCTGTTAAGGGTTGATGCTGTGTGATCTCAGGCACTAGGGTAATAACACCTTCAATCACAATGCAGATAGGTTTAGCTCGGTCCAATGAGCTAAGCAGACATGGCTTGGCTTCAATATTCTTGCATTGTGCCCCCCTATCCCTAATGCCACTGTATTTTGGAAGGTGTTCAGGAGAAGACCAAGAGTGTCAGTACCAAACATAGATGCTAACTTAGAGGTAATAGTTGTATGTGTATCTTAGTCAATATTCTGAACAGAAAATATATATAAGATGATGTGCTACCTATATAGTCAAGCAATGGGGATTGATGACCATAATATGGAACAGGGTAGTGTAAGAAATGTAAACTAAAATAAAGAGACATGGAGATAAGATATGGAGAGTGGACATATATGACCAGGCATAAGTAAAACATTCTGAAGCAAAGTGAGGTGAACATAAAAGAATAAGTGAAACAAAAAGGAATAGAAGATGGGGTGGACCGGATGTGTGAAGTGAATGTACTGAACTGAGACTGATGTACTAGTAACTTGTGAATATTTGACTTGGTCATTTGTATGTAGGAAGCTCAGTGATGCATACTTAACAGTACCTCTCTCTTAATAGCTAAACCCACAAAGCCAATAAGCAGAGTTTTAAAATAGAGTTTTGGATGCCAATATGATATAATTGTCAGGCACCAGAAGTGCCAACGATGCATGGACCAAGCACTATAGTGATAGTGCTGACTTCACGATGCTGGTGGGAAGCGGCCAAGTCCTGCAGGCCAGTCGTAGTGGCTTGGCTTCAATGTACTCGTGTGTTGTGCCCTACTTTCCGTGCATGCCACTGATTTGGGACAGAAGAGATACCCGGGAGAGTGCCGAGGGTGTTGGCCCAAGTAAAGGACTTTAGACAGGAGAAGGGAGGACAAGAAGGTGTAAACCTAGTTGATTTCCAGAACAAAGAACCATCTACATACATTCACTACTTATATAGGTTAAGAAGTGAGATGTGGAACAGGGTGGCACAAGGAATGGAGAACAATAAGGTATGAAGAATCATGTGGAGGTATTGTCCACAATGATCAGAAATAGAATAAGGAATGTGGATGAGAATAGAACAATGAAAATAAGACAATAGAAATGTTGCCAAGAATAGGACAATAGAAAGTGACCGAATATAAAACAATAGGGTCATGGCTGAGGATAAAACAATAAGGCCACAACTGAGCAACAAGGAATAGTGAATATCCCGAGGGTAAATAGGCAAGGGGAAGGATAGGGAGTGGAAGAATAATAAAGAATAGGAGGGTGGGATAGGGATAATGAACCAAATGATGAACCAAATGTACTGAGCCAAGGCCACACACTGGTGAGGGATGATATGGGTAAGGGTCGGTCGGTTGGTACTGCTGAGTAAATCAGAGCATGGTATTGTTAAAGTATAGAGACTGAAATACTATCTCAGTCTCTTAGAAAAGAGCTCTTATTGGAAGTATTTAGCTACCTGAAATACTATCTAAAAGAATGGTCAACAATTGCATGAAATATGAGAATAAACTTGAACTCATACCTCAGTCTCTTAGAAAAGAGCTGAGGTCACAGAGTCACACAACTGCGAAATACAATGGCAAATTCAAACTCCTATCAAAGGCAGATATCAGAGATAATAATGAATAGAACCCATACCCTCTCTCCAATACCATCAGGTCCTGGTTGCCATGAATAAGGAGAAGAGATGTTTGGGCTGAATATCAAATCCTTAACAGGTATCGTGGACTTGACAGTAATAGAATGTTTGAGGATTTAATTTTCTAGGCATGCAAGGAATAGTTCAAGCATGCCTATGAAGAACAGGAGCAGAAAACCTGAGAGGAGCAAGAAACAGCTGCCAAGTGGAAGCAACTAGCAACTGAGGCATAGAAGAAGGTAGAAGAGGAAGCAGTTACTGCCACTAAGATAGCAGCAGAGGAGGAGAAGAAAGCAGCAGAAGAAAAGGCCACCGCAGAGAAGTGGGCAATGGAAGAGAAGGCTGCTACAGATAAGTAGGTAGTGGAAGAGAAGGCTGCTGTAGAGAAGTGGGCAGTAGAAGAGAAGGCCACTGTAGAGAAGCAGGCAGCAGAAGAGAAGGCTGCTGTAGAGAAGTTGTTTTGGAACCATTGATGATTCAACCCGAGAAGCATGACAAAACTTTGGTGTGAATAAAGCCTAATCAAGTTCTCCAACAAGATGATAGCAAGTAAATGCCAGTCCAGGTTGTTGTTCAAAAAGAATTGTTTAGAGGGGGCCTTAGCAGATACCTGGTCAATTACATGTAGGGATAATAGTTTATGAGCATAAAGTATTAGTTCTACCCTTGCCTAGGATTATTTCCACTTGATGTTCTATATAATCTGGGTTTAGTTCTTTGACTATGTTTTTGCATACCTTTTCTGTTTTAGCCGAGAACCTTCCACTTTGGTAGAAGGGTAAGCTTCACTCTTTGGAATGAACCTCTTGTTTGCCATAGGGTCTTTGGACCTTTTGATGGAAAGGGTGGAAACTGGTCTTCAGACCAATGTACCTAAGTGGTCTTTGGACTGACTTATATAAGAGTGCTGGCTGCACTAGATAATCCGGTGGATTATGGATAAGAGTAAGATTGATTAAATTTACTTTTTATGCTACAGAACTAGTCTCTATATATACTAATTCTAAACTGATTATGTAACTCCTCAATAAGGCAAGACTTTCCTGAAATTAGTGGAAGGGTGTGGAAAGGAATGGAAAGTCCTGGAAGCCTGTGGCAGTTACGAGTCACCCTGTAGTCACTAGTGATAAAGAAATGAGTAATATTCCCACAGCTGGTAGTCTCTGACTGGTCAAGTCACAAAATATTAATAGTAAGTGAGCCATGCTTCTGGGCTGACCTTGTATGTAATAGTTATTATGTAAACCCAGAAATTTGTTGTACAATGTAGTCTTGAGAACTTAAGCCAGCAGTTTGGCACTCCATGTGTAATTGTTTGGCGCCTGGCTGTGGGTCCTTGTGGGTCCAAATAGAAATAAGCCAAAAAAATATAAGTGTTTTTGGAGGTTTTCCTTGGGATTGAAGAGCTTGATGATTTAAGAGTTAATTGCTTGAGGGTAATTCACTCTTAAATGGCCAGCTAAAACATTATAATATTTTTTGGGTAGTCCAGATAAGACTGATTTAATTTGAATTATTCCTTGAGGAGAGGTTTGGACTCCTGCATACTGAACCAGTTGGGAAGTGGCCAGAATTCAAGGGATCATCCCCTGTTCCCTAACAGAAGTAGGCAGCAGAAGAGGCAGAGGCAGCCAAGGTAAAATGTGCTGCCAAAGAAACCAAGGTGGCAGAACATGGTGCATACAAGCAAGATGCCAATAGCAATGGATGCAGCAGACAAGACAGTGTTAAGTACACATACCGAGTACCTGTTAACTCAGCAATACCAACCAACTGACCCCTACCCACTCACTAGTGACAAGTCTTCCATCACCAGTTCATGGCCCTGGCTCGGTACATTTGGTACATTTGGTACATCATATTGTTCACCACTCTCATCCCACACCCTCCATCCATCACCATTCCCTCATTACCCATCCCTTCCCTCACCTGTTTCCCCTAGGAACAATTGTTATTCCTCTATTATCCAGTTACAGCTCTATTGTTTTATCTTCGGCCATTTTTTCATTGTTCTATTCTCATCCACCCTCTCATTATTCTATTTTCAGCCATATTTCATGATTCTATTCTCGCTTACATTTCCTATTCTATTCTTGATCACTGTGGACAGTACCTCCACATGATTCTTCATACCTTATTGTTCTCCATTCCTTATGCTGCCCTGTTCCACATCGTGCTTCTTAACCTATATAAGTAGCGGACATGTCTAGATAGTCCCTCACTCTGAATATCAACTTGGTTCACAACCTCTTGTCTGCCCTTCTCCTGCCTAAAAGTCCTTCACTCGGACCAACACTCTTGGCATCTTCCCGGGCCTCTCTTCTGTCCAAATCAGTGGCATGCATGGAACAGCAGGGTGCAACACATGAGCATGTTGAAGCCAAGCCACCCCAAACGATCTGCAGGACTTGATCGACTCATTGGCATTACCGAATCATAACAGTGGCCCAGGAAGCTGCTAAGGCAGCCGAGGAGAAATGGGCCTATTTGGCCCAGTGGGTGGGAACTCAGGCTCCCGAGAGAAGGGTGATGCGAAGGCCATCCAGAGTATGGAGGAGTGGAGCAAGACACTCAAAAATGAGGGTGTCAAGGCTGTCGGGAATCCTGAAGATCCGGGAGTGCCAAAGAGGATGACGTGTAAGAGGGGTATGAATGCGGAAGCAGGGCCAATTAGGAGAGGTAGGCCAAGGGGGGCCAAGGTATGTGGAGGTGTTTTATTCTATCCTCTTTTGCTGATTATTTTATTATTTTATTTTATTTATTTTTTTACTAGCTCAAAAAGAGGCTGACCCAGGAGTAGTCTCCTTCCCTCCATCCTCCTTGTGACTACTGCAAGGAATGTGGGGATGCTTGCTTGGTGAGGAATGTAGGGGTGGCATGCAGGTGCTGCAACATGCACTGGGTCAAATGCAGCCTGGCGGCACCTCGGCAGCACAAGATGAGGAGTTGGGAAGAGGTGGAGTCAGAGAGTGAGAGTGAGGAGGAGCAGAGTGAGTAGGAGGAGACAGAAATGGAAGAATAATGGCTGATGAAGAGGCTGAGGAGGGCTGTGTCAGGCTGTGTCAGGCTTCGGAATTGCCGACGATACGTGGGCCGAGCATTATAGTAATAGTGCTGGCTTCATGATGCTGGCGAGAAGCGGCCAAGTCCTGCAGGCCGGTTGTAGTGGCTTGGTTTCAACGTGCTCGTGCATTGCACCCTACTTTCCATGCATGCCACTGATTTGGGACAGAAAAGATACCCGGGAGAGTGCCGAGAGTGTCAGCCCGAGTAAAGGACTTTAGACAGGAGGAGGGAGGACAAGAAGGCGTAAACCT
>QLPI01013586.1:2473-20055 GCA_003314275.1 Chroogomphus rutilus | reverse complement strand
GGTTACCTGATCGGGTGGGCCGACCACGACTTTCGTCAGTAACTGGGGGTGATGATCAAATACAAAGATGTTCTGAATCAGCTTCGCTTATAAAGGGGGAGTTACAACCCTAAAATACGTACGTCGACAAATTCAGCAGTAGGCCTGTCATTTTTCATTCTCGTTATCAGCCCTTCGACATTTGAAATGGCCCTTTCAAGCTAAAGTGTATTTTCCTGTCGGACACGTCCGAGTCGGGTGTCTCCACGGAATCTCTCTAACGTAAAATGGACACTCGAAACTGACACATCAAATGTGGCAGTACTCATACTCAGTGGCTCCTTCGAAACGGGAGACTAGCGACCTAATTATGTAATCCTTGAAAAGACCCTTACCATGTCACCGCACACCCGAAACCAGTCCAACGATCCCGCCCCATCGATTAATATCAGTCAGAACTTCCTCCCATTCAATCACCCTAAATCCCCCTCAAGTCATTCATTAATTGCTTCAAACCGACGGCTCGATGTCATTGGACCACACAAATTAATTTTTTAAAGTTCCTATTAATACCAAATGCGAGATCCAGACGCACAAACGCCATAGCCAGTTGGAAAATTTAACTTGAGCGTTCCCACATGGGTGAAAACCACAAGAGTATGAATAGCAACCAGCACCGCCGGCGAGATATCATGATAGATATATCAACACACACAGCGCTTTAGGCATGGCACGGAAATCGTTAAGCGTAAAGGTTGTATCTGTCCCAGGAACAACAATTATTACCCATCAGCATCTCTCGACTCGAGATGGATGGCGAGAATACTATGGAAGGTAGGCACAGTGTACAGATGCGGGCGACCGGGTACCTACACGTAGAAGGGGTGGAAGGCACAGTGACTGGCTACCTAGATCATATGCATATCCATCCCCTGATTCCATCGGGCGTACCCTAGACCCTAGGCTATAAGCCCTACAGCGGGGGTGCGGGGGGTGCTAAACTTGTGAGAGTACCTGTCTGAATGTGCTCCTGGCTTAACAGGGTGGATAGTGCGTATTGGGTATTTGGGGATGCTGGTTGTCTGCCCCATCGATTAATCACCCGGCCGGGCTCATGAGAGCTGTCTTCCCTGGACTTGTATGTCTGAACTACAGCTAGCTATTGCATACCCGGTCGGACCTAGAGTGGCTCCCCCAGCTGAATCTCTCAGAACCTGGCTGGATTTATTCGTCCGGTGGTTTTATCCATCAATTAACTGGGAATCGCCGGTCTGTCTGCTTCGCATGACTGTTGTGGATCTGGCTGGCTGGCTGGCTGGCGGGTCTTCACAATCTGTGGAAATTGAGTCCCGGAAGGCTCTGAATTTATTTGATTGTCAAGGCTGTGGCTGGCCATTGATTTGATTTGGGGTGTGGATCTCGTTGATAATCTAGTGCCGTTCTGTCTTGTGGAATAACACATGGCTAACTACAAGGCAATACTCACTAGTGCCACCGTAGCTTAGCGTATCATGTGAGACTCAACTTTTGCTCACATGCCCGCCGTGTAAATATCAAAGGGTCCAATAGGGTCAACAGATAGGAGGCCCCCGATCGCAACGACTGAGTGAGTACAAGTTGGAAAACCTGTCGAATGGAATAGGAGGAGGGTTAAGGCGTGGGCAAAAAATAAGATCAACACGACCGTGCTGTGTGACTCAACAACCCGGCTAAATAAAAATAAAAATAGGCACATTCTCCTGTTCTGATCCCATGCCCAAATGGCCCAAAGAGGAATGTCTTCGCGTTTTGATGACCGACAATCACGGGTCCCACGCATATCATAGTGCGCCATGACGCTGAAAAACGAATGCTGCCAGAGTAGCATCCAATACATAAAATGAACATAGCACAATGGAGCACTGCTGTTGTTGAACCCCTAAAAACTAAATCTGAAAATTCGAAATAACCAATAGGTAGCCCTCAAATTTGCAGTCTCCAGTCTAATACTAAACCAGCACGGTATTGCAACCAACGAGTTGGAGACGTTTTATGTTTTATCCACATTTGGTCGCGTTGGCCACGGCCCTGTCTTCATAAAGTCATGCATATGTGGGTATGTGGGGCGGGTGAGGGGGCACAGGTTCGCAAGGACCACATGGGAACATCTGTTTTATTTTTATTCCAGCAGACATGTCAAAAACCAGCCAAGTTCTCGTCGCACTTAATATGGAGCCGATCTCTCCCCCTGCATCCCCATTAAGTCGCACGGTGGACAAGATTCAACGTCCAGACGCGAAAACAGTATATAGGTCGCGCGAACGCACCCCCGATTTTTCCTCCCTTCCACTCCACCTTAAGTCGCACGGTGGACAAGATTCAACGTCTAGACCGAAAACAGTATATACGTCGCGCCAATGAACCCTCAACCCCTCCCTTCCAATTTCAGACGCAGAGGGAACTCCTGTCTGGACAGTTGGGGGGCGCATTTCTCCGGCCAGAACATCTTCCGGTCTCGTGTGTGTGTGTGTGGCAATGCGGTACCGATTAGCATCATGTCCCTGTACATCTGTGTCTGGTGTGTATGTGTCTGACAGTTCAAACCCGAACAGCAAAAAAACAATGATGATCGTTTAACCCTGCACAAAGCACATATGGGGGTGATTTTCATAATTATCCGGCACAGGGAAGCGTACACCTCCTGAAACACACACAGACACGAGCAGTAAACTCGATCAGAAAGTTGATGATATGTATTGATCAATCAGACGATTGTCAGTTTCCCATCGGTTCAACCATCTAATTAAAGATGACCTCCACAGTCTATGTGGCTACAAAAGCTATGCAATCCCGCGGATCCAGCCAGAATACCTCCGGTACCATCAAATCATTTCATAATATCACACGCTGGATATAAACCAACCCCACAAACGTCATATTCATTAAGAGTCCTGCTCGTCATCCACGAAGGCCTCGATGACGCCGATCCATATATCATCTTCAAAGTACTCGAAGCACAGGTGTCCAAATTCATAGCTGGGAACCTGCCCCCTGCGTGATCCTCTCTCGACTATCCGAGCGTGGGGGAGCGAGCTTAGGATCTCTTCGCCCATTGAAAAAGGAATGAGCATGTCGTCCTCGCCGTGGATCACGAGCACTTTGGTAGTGGATGCGATCTTGAAGAGCTCCCCGGTGAAATCGAAGCTTCCGAGCTATTTAAATTAATTTAACCATGGCATTGGGTGTGCTTGTTTGCCAACAACAAGCGCGAGAATAACCGACTCACCATTTCTCCCTGTCTAACTACATGCCTCTCAGATTAGAGCGCAGCAATTTTGAACACACTCATGCAATTGGAAACGTACAAATCACACTCGGGGGTCTCCTATAATGTAATGAATATGTTTCAGCAAGACTTTCACTACGGGCAACCGCGTAGAAGGTCTAACCTGCCGCTTATTGCTTGTTCCAGCCACCTTTCATAGGACGCTTGGTTCTCAGGGAGCGCTAACCACTTTGGGCTAAAGCACGCATCGAGCATAGGACGCGCACGAGCCTTCATCTGTTCCACGGTAGGAAGCTGTCCCGGAGCCGGGAGGTCAAGTGAAGATGGCGGAGGCGGCTCTGCAGAGGCTATAATGCGAGAACAAAACGTACTTGCGAGCACGGCGTGATGCACCCGGAATGGAAGAGCAGTAGGACTGGTTCCGTGGCTGGGGAGGAGAAGTATTTGTTGCAGAACAATACCTAGAATTTTTATTTATTTTAACTTTACTTTAAATATGGTACTCGTAGAAACAGTGGAACTTACCGCCCATGGAAAGCCCGAGGATGTCGACGTCTTTCCATCCTAGGTAGTCGATGAGGGCGACAGCATCACGCGCCATCATCTCTAGTGTGAGTTCTTCATTTTCAGGGGATGGAAAGGTAGACTCTCCCATCCCCCTAGAGAAACAACACGCATATCCAGCATCAATCGCCATTCATCCATGGATGGGAATAACTCGTGAATACCACCAACCTGTGATCATATACAAGAACTGCAGTCGATCAGTAAAATGAAGGATAAACAAAAAGAAATTTAACGCAGAAACACACCTGGCCGCTTCTGAGAGAGCGAAGGAATCAAATATCCCCAGTCAGACTTTATGCTTGCTCTACCGTTAATGAGAACAATGGGCAGTCCACCCTTGCCAAGATGTTCCACGCCAAAGAGTTCGTATCCAAGGATCGCACCATCGGACAAGGTGTATTTCAGACACTCTGGTCTAACGGCCATTCGTGGTAACAGTGAAGAATATGCATCAATCTCTTATTAATACCCCAGTTGTTAAATATGGCGGAGTTGGAACCCCACATCGTTGGCCCTGTGTGTGTCGGACCCTGCCCGTCACCGTGAACCACAAAAAAAACCCTTGCGCACTGCGTAAGGGTATATATATATATCCTACAATATCACAATATCAGCACTCCCCCTTTCCACAACAAATTCTAAGTTTGGAAATGTTGTGAAAAATAGTAAGCACGACGTTTGAGTGATCAATCTGTGGTATCAGGGGAAATGGCTCATTGAAAAACAGAGATCCAAGACATGTCTCTATCTTATTTACGGGGATCTCTCACTGAGTTACAGGTATGAGTAGGATAACTTTCTTGCTTGGACTGTATAGATCTGTCCTCTGAACATTCCTCTTAGGCTGACAACCTGCGTAAGTTTGCCATTCAAACAATAAGAAATATATATATATAGCCCACCATCACTCCCAAGGGAAACAAAGAGACAATAACTCCTCCAGCAGGATTCGAATTTAGAGCACAATGCAAGGAAACCAAGTGCCCTTGTGTCCCCCTGTTGGGGAATGGGGAATTCTCCACTAGACATGAAGGGCCACTGAACCAGGATCAGTATATTGGATTCCAAACCTCTCTCACTCAGAAAATTATACAACAAACCAGTCTTGAATTGACTACCAAAAAAATATAATAACTTTTGGCTGGCCATTTAAGAGTGAATTACCAAGGGTAATTAACTCTTAAATAACAAAACCCTCAAGTCCAAGGAAAATCCTCAAAAACATATCTTTTTCGTCTATTCCTATTTGGACCCACAAGGAACCATAATTGGGTGTCAATTACATAATACACAGAAAATGGCACCAAATTCCTGGGTCAAGTTCTCAGACCAACTTGTAAGGTACAGTTGCGGACACTCAAAGTCCGCTTATTTTGGTGACCCATTTCTAAAGCTCCAGAAGTTATCGGGATACCTTTATTAGTATAGAATGGATGTTTTAGAATTATTACAATGATATTTTCATGAGCCGATTCCTTGATTTCAGTAATTTTTCCATTTTGACCTTCAAAAATTGGCCATCCCCCTAAATTTTGTCCTAAAATCTTGAAAAATTGCCAAATGCTTCCTTTTTAAGTATGCAAATATGATTCCATAAAAAAATCAACATTCAACAACACATTATTTCACATTTAAACTCTGAAACTCTGATTACAGCAACACCATGCTCAGCCAAAAATCAAAGTAACAGAAGCAATCTAGGAACTTATCTGGACTTTGGAACCAGCCCAAAGCATCTCTAGCCCCTACAGAATCATCTCATAACCCCACTCTATCCCAATCTTCTGCCCCAAGTCCTGAAGGCAATAGATTGAATCTGAATTAGATGAGGACGATAATAATCTTGAACTCCTCATCCATTTTGATTCAATGAAAACAAGCTTATAACATGAGGATGAGCATTACACTGATCTGGATGATGATGAAGATGATGAGGCATTGGAAGAACTGTTATCACAGGAAGAAGACTTCATGGATCAGCCTCCTATGTTAGAGCTGATGGTCAAGAAGAAAGGCGATGAGTGTATTTTCTGGCCAAAATTTCACTGTGAATTGAACCCAATTGAAATGGCAAGTCCAATATCATGTGTTATAAAGATCATCAGCTAATTAAATGGCTAAGTACTGGGGATGGTGTAAATACAGATATCAGGAGACACCAAAAGCAAATTTTACTGTAGAAAAAGAGAAAGCTTTTGAGGTTCTTGATTCCTGCCCTTCAGAAGTCATTCAGAGATTTATCAATCGGTCTTAGAGATTTATTGATGTCTACAGAAATGGGCTAACAGGCTGGGCTGCAACATGGGTTGTCAGAAACAGAAGGGTCATCAGAGTGTCTCAGAGAAAGCCACGAAGGCTTTGGAAGAGGTAAAAGCACAGGCAGAGGAATAATATTATAGACCTTTAGTTTTGGAGGCTTAGATTTCTTGGAATTGTCGGACTATAGATACTTGATTCTAAATAGAGGACAAAGAAAATAGAGGGCAAAGATGTTTTGGAAATTGATTAATTATCTATTCTAGTACATGACTTTTGTTATATACTAAAGGTACCTGTGCATGTCCCTTCTCAGAGACACATTGGTGTTGACATGTCTGTTGCATGTGACCTGAATGTGACATAGCAACGATGTGCATGTGACATGATGCACAATGCGCTGGTGGAGACAGCTGATATAAGCGAGGTTGGTCGCCCAACTTCAATTACATCAGCGGAATATACATGAAATTTGGTCCCAAAATTTGGCCACCTCCTAAAAAATTCAGTAAAAATCCAAAAAAATGCTAAATCAACTCCTTTTCGCAGTGTGAATCTGATTCTGTAAAATTTAAAATATTTACATGAGCTGTTCTCTTGGAATCAAAAAAGCAGACTTTGAGTATCTGCGACTGTAGAAGACAAAAGGTTTCCGCTATAGTCACATGATGGGACAATGTCACGGTCACAGTGCTAAAATTTTCATTGTCAAAATTTTTTTTTGAAAAAAAAGTATTCTGCTATAGAAGGTGGCAATTTTTTTGGAAAAATAATTGTGCTATACTATACAATATGAGCCTTGTCCAACTCAGCTAGAATAGTATCTGGCAAGGTACGGTGACCTCAGTACTTCCAACTGGCCTAAGCTGCTTGACTACCTGTGAGGCCTTTCTAATATGCATTTATAAACTATAATGATCTTGTGGAGAATCTGAAAGAAACAAGTGTCAATGACTGAATGAAACAGCATAAAAATGCAATGGGAGTATGACAGATAAGTGCATGACATACCTTCTCATTGAAACCAAAGGCACAGCATTCAGAGCAAGAATAGCATTTCTTTCAAGATCAGCTTCTGATAATGATGCAGGAAACATGCGATATAC
This sequence comes from Chroogomphus rutilus, assembly GCA_003314275.1. Classification (NCBI taxonomy): domain Eukaryota; kingdom Fungi; phylum Basidiomycota; class Agaricomycetes; order Boletales; family Gomphidiaceae; genus Chroogomphus; species Chroogomphus rutilus. Next base: position 12,882 of record QLPI01013586.1, on the reverse strand, counting down.
CCTCTTAGCAAATCCCCAGCATTGTTCAATGAAGCTGACCTCACAATGGAATTTTGGATAGAAAATCATCTGATACCTATGTGATTCAACAAGCTCCTCAAGTTTGGATTTCTGCCTAATAAAATCTGGTTCATTGAATAGAACCTGACGGCAACAGTAGTTGGTTTGTCCAGGTATATACTTGAACTGTTAGCATTGTGCTAATAAGTTTGTGGGATCTTGCAGATGTGCTCCATGATCAATATGTTCCTGGATAATTATGCACATGCCTTTAAACAAACCAGCCTGTGGATGGCCAATTGGAAAATACATGATTGTGGGGTGCTATCAAGAAATCACCCATCCTACATTGGGACTTTGCACACTGATTACCAGTGGGAATGACTTTCTATATATGGAATATTTCCTTATATAGGTGATTACATCAGTGCAAAAATTTTGTGACCAAAAAAAAATTGACAGTGTCAGACTGCTTAAAAAATGTGATTATGAATTTTGGGAAGATGTTTGAAAGTTTGGATATACTACATTTGCAATAGTGGTTTTTTTCAAAAAGTAAAACCAACACTATGTACATATAGTTCTATGCCATTGATCTATGGTCTTAGAATAATGCTTTTGTCGATGTTGCCAGATCCTTATGCAAAATGATGGATGTCACACTTGAGTCACATGACTATAGTAGAAACAGTTTGTCTTCTACCTTACAACAAATTCCTGGGCTTATATAATAGATATTACATAAAGGTCAGCCCAGAAGCATGGCTCAATTACTAATAATATTTGATAACTTGACCAGTCACAAGACTACTAGCTATGAGAATATTCTTTTCTTTTTATTATTAGTGACTACAAGGGTGACACTGTGACTTCCAGGGGATTCTAGGACCTTCTCTCCCTTTCTGTAACACTCCACTAATTTCTAGAAGGTCTTGCCTTATTAGGGAGTTATATAATCAGCTTAGAATTAGTATATATAGAGACTAGTTCTGTAGTATAAAAGTATCATAATATGAAAAGATGACGTAGTTATAATAAATATAATATCTCCCAAGGTTGAAGCAATGGTGAGGTTCAGAGTAGGGCAAGGCTTCAACTTTAATGTTATTCCCACTAGATCGCACTGGACCCTAATTTCATAAAGAGCAAGAGTGGAATGAAGTCTAAGATGAACAGAAGAAAGCTTAGTCAAAATCTTAGTTGATTATCTGACTGAAGAATCAACTACTGAATGTACAAGATCTTTATACTACTTTCAAATCTACTAGGAGTTGACTAGATTCCTTTAATAGATAAGAAAGTTTAAGGATTGTGAAAAGTGAGAATAGAAATACTATATCCCAATCTTGATCTCTTCTGTGACATTGAGAAGTAATGTGTCACTGTTACATACCATTGCAATGGTTGGTGAATACATGTAACAAGTTGCTGTTTAAATAGTGCCCACAGACTAATGCCAGATAACCTGGCATAGTGGCCTTTTGGCCCAGTTGGAAGAGCACATTACTGTGGGAATTTGTTGCCTTTCACAGTCACCCCAATTCTCAATGGAGTTACCCTATAAGGAATATAGTAGCAGATCGGATATCAGAGATAGAACAGAATTGTGAATAAGGAAAGTAGAGCGGAACATAATGAAAAGGATATTAAATGTAAATGAAGTGAAAATGGATTTGCGAGTATGTAGGAATCGACATAAATGAGTGGAGTATATTGACAGGTACATGTGATGCCAAGACGGATATACGAGATGCATATAGTTTAAGGGCTGAGGGTGTATGGTTGAATAGATAAGTGAGGGTAGAGTTAGGCTGAGTGGGCTGAATTGAATAGTCAGGCATACTGTCAAGCCTACAATACCGAGCTCTGGTTCACTTGGTAGTACTAACCAAACGACCCTTACCGTTTAATCTCACACACCAGTAACAAGTCATTCCTCGCTAGTATGTAGTCTCGGCTCGGTACATTTGGTTCATTATTTGGTTTACTTTTCTCATCCCATCCCTTCTATTCCTTATTATTCTTTTATTCCCCATCCTTCCCTTCATCCATTTCCCCTCAGGACATTCACTATTTATTTATTATTCGGTTGCAGCCCTATTGTTTTATATTTGGCCACTTTCTATTATTCTATTTTTCACTCACACTCCTACTCGTTTATTATCGGTCATATCTCATTGTTCTATTCTCGTCTACATCTTATTGTTCTATTCTAGATCACTGTAGACAATACTTCCACATGGTCTCCATACCTTATGCTTTTCTCCATATCTTATGCCACCCTTATTCCACATTCTACCTTTTAACCTATATAAGTAGCAAATGCATGTATATAGTTCCTCAATCTGAGTTTTAACTAGGTTTATGCCTTCCTGCCATCCCTTCTTTTGTCTAAAGTCCTTTACTTGGGCTAACACACTTAGTACTCTTCTGGGTATTTCTTCTGTTCCAAATCAGTAGCATGTATAGAAAGTAAGGTACAATGCACAAGTATGTTGAAGCCAAGCCACTCCGACCAGCCTGTAGGACTTGGCCGCCTCCCGCTAGCATCGTAAAGTTGGCACTATTGCAATAGCACTTGGCGTATGCATTATCGGCATTCCTGGTGCCTGACATATGCCGGCATATAGTTTCTAATAAAAAGTAACTTAACAATCAATCTTACTATCACCTATAATCTATTGGATTATCTAGTACATCAAGTACTCTTAGGTATATTGATCTAAAGGTCAGTACTACTCACTCCTGGTACATTGGTCCAAAGGCCAGTGCTACTTTCTCATAGGTACATTGATCCAAAGGTCAGTGCTTAGTAGAAGGTTTCTCAGTTAAAACATAAAGGTATGCAAAAACATAGTAAAAGAACTAAATGAGATTTATAGAACATCTGTGGAAATAATCCTAGGCAAGGGTAGAATAATAGTTCATGTACACAAACTATTATTCCTATGTATAATTGAAAAGGGACCTGTCAAGGCCTCCTCTAAATAATTCTTTTTGAACATCAACTTGGACAGGCATCCACTTGCTATCATCTTGTTGGAGAACTTGATTAGGCTTTCTTCACACCAAAGTTTTATCACGGTTCTTAGGTTACCTCATTTATGGTTCTAAAACAGTAGGCCTTGGCTATAGTACAGTTGGGTTTGCCTGGTATTTGGAGCATGATGGTCTTTCAGAAACACTACCTTTTGGGAAAGTTGTTACAATGTGAAGGAATGACGTAATCATAAATTAACGTAAAATCTCCCAAAGATGAAACAATGGCGAGGTTCATGGCAGGGTATGGCTTCAATTTGTATGTTGCACCCACCGGATCGCACTGGCTCTAATTTCAGAAAGGCAAGATAGAGAATTAGCTAGTAGAGAATCAAGGTTGATTATCTGACTAAGGACTGAACTACTGAAGTACAAGATCTTTATACTACTTTCAAATCTACTAGGAGTCAATTAGATTTCTATAATAGAATAAGAAAGCCGAGGATCGTGAAAAGCAAGAATGGAAATTTGCACCTACCGGATCGCACTGGCTCTAATTTCAGAAAGGCAAGATAGAGAATTAGCTAGTAGAGAATCAAGGTTGATTATCTGACTGAGGACTGAACTACTAAAGTACAAGATCTTTATACTACTTTCAAATCTACTAGGAGTCGATTAGATTCCTATAATAGAATAAGAAAGCTAAGGATCGTGAAAAGCAAGAATGGAAATACTATGCCCAAAATAATGATCTCCTCCATGACATTAGGGAGTAACGTGTCATTCCGATTCCCAATGGAGTTACCCTAAGGAACGTAATAGCAAATCGGATATAAGAGACTGAGCGGAATTATGAATAAATGAAAGTGGAGAGGAATGTAAATGAAAGGATATTAAATGTAAATGAAAGGATATTAAATGTAAATGAAAGGATATTAAATGTAAATGAAAGGATATTAAATGTAAATGAAGATGGAATGGAATAGCAAGCATATGGAGTGTGACGTAAATGGAATGAATGAATTGACAGAAGCATGTGACACCAAGATGGATACACAAGGTGCATATAGTCCATGGGCTGAGGGCATATAGTTGAATAGGCGAGCGAGGGCAGAGTTGGGCTGAGTAGGCCGAAATGAATAGCCAGATATGCCGGCATATGGTTCCTGACAAAAGTATCCAGTAGTGAAGACTGCTAAGAGACAGGCATGCAGCAGGGGCTCTATTTTAGAACCCAAGAAGCTGTGACAAAACTTTAGTGTGAACTAAGGCAAGTCAAGTTCTCTGACAAGATGCAGGAGGACAATAAAATACACCTACATGGGCTATTTTTATAGAGAACCCAATTAAGAAATTATACTCTGGAGATTTACATAATCTGTTATCATAAGAGTATTGCAATAAAGATTTAATGAAATCTCACATAGCCATACAAAATGTCTTTATTGATTCTGATCCAGATTGTTTGTCTAAAGAGAATATTTAAGAGGGGTTTTGTCAGGTGTCTCATCTGTTATATATAGAAATATAGTTTAAAAGTGTTAAACTATTAGTTCTAGATTGGTTTAGGTTTATTTCCACTTTTCTAGTTTTTATCTGATATAGTTCTTTTCTTAGTTTTTTTATGAATTTAAGTTATGAGGATAGCCTATTACTTCGATTGTAAGGTTAAGGTATACTCTTTGGAATAAACCTAATCAACAAGTCTTCAGACCCATTGTAGAGTGTGGCTTCTAGTCTTTGGACCAGTTATCTAAGCAGACTTTGGTCTACTTATGAGAGTGCTACTGGTACTTACTTTCAAGCTTTGGTTACTGATGGATTTTGGTACTACCGAGGGGTGCTGTCGAAAGGTCGGGTGGACTATGGCCAAGTCCTGCGGGCCAAGAGTAGTGGCGTTGGCTTCAATGTACTTGTGTGTTGTGCCCTACTTGCCGTGTGTGCCACCGATTTGCAACAGACAGGTACTCGGGAGGATGCTGGTAATGCCAGACTGTTAAGTCCGCGTGTCAGGCGCTTAGCTAGTACTTCCGAAAGGACCTTATTCGGTTGGCGTGGAGTCCGAGGCGGGTCCGAGGACCGATTGCGGAGTCGGACGGACTACGGACGGGGGCGGAAGCACCGGAAACTTAGGGTCGGTTGCAGATTGGTTTGATCTGGTCACTGAGGTGTTCGAGGTCGAAGGGACTTGGCTTCAACTTATGTGTTGCGCCCTCCTCGATCGTCTGTCCCTAATTTTGGAGAGGGGACGGGAGTTTACCGGAAATGAATTGGAAACTAGGTGGGGTGGACTAAGTTAATTTTCGTACTAGCGAACAGTCCAGTCGACTGGCAGACTATATACATGTGACTATCCTTGTACTATCTTTGCCGGTCATAAAACAAGGGAAAGGAGAGTACAAGGGGTCGATATAAAAGAGAGAACAAGGGAGTGAGGTACGCGATGGTCCTGCGCATCGGTTATCAAAGTATTGAGTCTTCAGTCGGAGATGGACTCGGGGATGGTGTCTCGGTCGTGACAGAAACGGAAGCGGGAACGCGGATTCTCGGTCGGACTTGTCGGGGACGGAGATTACGGAAAACGATCCTTCGTCCTTTCGGTCGGAAAGGTCTCGGAATAGGGGAGGGTGGTTGTGTGGGTTAGTGTGGGTTGTTGAAGGCATGGGCTATAACACAGACCGAGTTGAGGACTTTAACAGAGGGGAAGAAGGTAGAGGGGCCTAAGCCTAGTCGATACCCAGAATGAGGAAATATGTACATGCATGTCCTACTTATATAGGTTAAGAAGCGACATGTAGAATAAGGAATGTGGAACAACAAGGTATGCAGAGCATGCGGTTATTGTCTACAATGAGTAAAATTAGAACAAGAAATGTAAACGGGCATAGAACAATAAAGGGTAGAATAATAGGATCGTGACTGAGGATATGACAATAGGGAGTGGCCGATTATAAAACAATGGAGTCGTGACCGAGGATAATACAAAGGGAGGAAGTCCCGAGATGAGACAGACCGAAGGGTGAGGACAAGGGGTATATATGGCAGATGTACCGAGATGAGACCGGTGTACCAAGTGTTATGCATGTGGCATGGACACTTGGTCGTGGATATAGGATGGTTGTTTGGTCGGTACTGCCGAGTGGACGGGTCTCAGTACGTGTACTTGACACTTACATATTTAATCCTGTAGATTAATATGGGTGAAATAGATTGTTATTTTATGCTACATAACTAGCTTCTTTTATACTAATTCTAAGCTAATTATGTAATCTCCTGATAAGGCAATTCCTTCATGAAGCTTGTGGAGATGTTCAGAAGGTATTGGAAAGCCTTGGAAGCCTGTGGAGTTATTATATTACCATTGTAACTACTTTACAATAAAAGAAATATAATATTCCTATGACTGGTACTTGTCAAGCGCCGGATTCTGACGGACTTCGGTACTGCCGAGGGGTGTTGTCGAAAGGTCGGGCGGACTATGGCCAAGTCCTGCAGGCCAAGAGTAGTGGCGTTGGCTTCAACGTACTCGTGCATTGCGCCCTACTTGCCGTGCATGCCACTGTATTTGCAACAGACTGATACTCAGGGGGATGCTGAAGATGCCGGCCTGAGTCGAGGACTTAATAGAAGAGAAGAAGGTAGAAGGGCCTAAGCCTAGTCAATACCCAGAATGAGGAAGTATGTACATGCATGTCCTACTTATATAGGTTAAGAAGCGACATGTGGAATAAGGAATGTGGGACAACAAGGTATGCAACGCAATGTGGTTGTTGTCCACAACGAACAAAATTAGAACAAGGAATGCAAAGCGGGGATAGAACAATAAAAGACAGTATAATAGGATCGTGACTCGAAAGGGGACAATAAGGAGTGGCCGGATATAAAACAATAGGTTCGCGTCCGAGGATAATACAAGGACGGGGAGTCCCGAGGTGAAACGAGCCGAGGAGTACGGATGGCGAATGTGCCGAGCCGGGACCGTCGCACCAAGTGTTATGCAGGCAACGCGGGCACTTGGTCGTGGATATGGGATGTTTGCTCGGTCGGCACTGCCGGCGGATGGGTCTCGGTACGTGGACTTGACAGTACTTTCATGACTGGTCATATTACAAAATATTAATATTATATAAGCCATGCTTTTGGACTGACCGTTTATGTAATTAGTATCATATAAGTCCAGGAATTGTTGTATACTATAAACTGAGAACTTAAGCTAGAAAATTAGAGCCACTTTCATAGGTTTGAATATTTGGTTCTGTTACAATGTTGTCAGGAATCGTATGCCGGCAAGCCGACTATTCAATTCAGCCCACTTAGCCCAACTCCGCTCTCACTTGCCCATCCAACCATACGCCCTCAGCCCACGGACTATATGCACCTCGTGTATCCGTCTTGGCGTCACATGCTCCTGTCAAATCGCTCCACTCATTTACATCACATCCCATATGCTCGTTATTCCGTTCCATCTCCATTTACGTTTCATATCCTTTATTTACGTTTCATTCCCTTTTCATCTATTTGCATTTCCGCTCAGTCTTTTATGTCCGATCCACTATTACGTTCCTTAGGGTAACTCCGTTGGGAATCTGAGTGGCACGTCACTCAACAATGTCACGGAGGAGATCATTATTTGGACGTAGTATTTCTGTTTCTCGCTTTTCACGTTCCTCGGCTTTCTCATTCTATTATAGGAATCTATTCGACTCCTAATAGATTAGAAAGTAGTATAAAAGGCCTTGTACTGTTAGTTCAGTCCTCAGTCAGAAAATCAATCCTGATTTTGACTAAGATCCTCCATTCACTTCTGTCTCTTTGCTATTACAAAATTTGGGGACCGTGTGATCCAAGTGGGCGCAACGCAAGCACGTTGAAGCCAACCCCAACTCCGAACCTCGCCAATAACTTCGCCATTGGGAGATTACAATATATTACGATTACGTCTTTTTCACTATCATAACAGATGTGAAGGAATGACATAATCATAATTAACGTAAAATCTCCCAAAGATAAATCAATCGCGAGGTTCAGGGAAGGGTATGGCTTCAACTTGTGTGTTGCGTCCACCGGATCGCACTGGCCCTAATTTCAGAAAGGTGAGACAGAGAATTAGCTAGTAGAGAATCAAGGTTGATTATCTGACTGAGGACTGAACTACTAAAGTACAAGATCTTTATACTACTTTCAAATCTACTAGGAGTCGGTTAGATTCCTATAATAGAATAAGCAAGCTGAGGATCATGAAAAGCAAGAACGGAAATACTACACCCCCAATAATGATCTCCTCTGTGACATTGGGGAGTGATGTGTCACTCTGATTCCCAATGGAGTTACCCTAAGGAACGTAATAGCAAATCGGATATAAGAGACTGAGCAGAATTGCGACGGAATGTAAATGAAAGGATATTGATGTAATTGAAGACGGAATAGAATAATGAGCATATGGAGTATGACGTAAATGGAATGAATAAATTGACAGGAGCATGTGATACCAAGATAGATACACGAGGTGTATATAGTCTATGGGCTGAGGGTGTATAGTTGGATAGGCGAGTAAGGGTGTAGTTAGGCTAAGTAGGCTGAAATGAATAGTTGGGCATGCCAGCATACGGTTTCTAACAGGTTCCATAGTTGTTGTAGCTTGCAGGTTCATACATAGATAGGTAAAAATATGCATATTTTTATGATTATCCACTGGCTCAATCTTCTTGAAAATCAAGAGTTAATTATTGAAGATATTTCACTCTTAACTCGCCTGCCAAAAATATTATTATATTTTTTTGTTACCTAGATATAGCTGATTTAAGTGAATATTTTCGTTAGAAGAGGTTTAGAATTTGCAGACTGATTAGGCTCAAAAAATGACCAGAAATGACAGGGGGCATTCCCAATTCCCCAACAGGCTTGAGGAGGGCCTTACATTCTTTCAAGACCATGTTGAGGATGCCATCCTCTCCTAAAGCCTTGAAAGGGCTACTATAAGGGCAACTCTCTGTTAATACTGATACTTATGACTACTGGAGGCTAGAACCAGCAAGATAACACCTAGCCCTGGACTTCCTCCTAGGCCTGACTCTGGGACTATAATCCAAAGTCTACCTACCGACACTTCTCAGACTTTAAGTAGAGGGGATCTAAAAATTAGTTATATTACCAGCTACTACTGATACTATTGCATACCTTTATGTAGAGAAGATCCAAAGAGAACTGAATGAGGATCTCCTTACCTAATCACTAGCTATATAGCTACTGTGTCATAATAAGTACAAACAGTGGGGAATAACCAGTAACATAGATAAGGATAAGGGAGAATAGGATAGGGAGGGAGTAAGTCATATAGGAAAATTAAGAAAAATATAAGGAAATTAAGGAAAAGGAAATAGACCCTTAAGGGTTGTACCCTGACAGAAAGGGAGAATAGAATAAAGGGAAAGGAATTAAAGGTGAATATAAGGGAAATAGAAATAAGGGAGTAGGCTCTCAGGGCTGTCTCCTGACAGCTGCTTTGTTAATTCAGCAGGTGACTTGATGTAGCTGCAGAAATTTTTGAGTAGCGGGGGTAGAGGTCAGAGTCTTTAGGTAGATTAGAGAGGTTGTATGGGTGAGGTGGAAAGAACAGATCTGTGAATAAGGCTGCCTTATCAGCATCTATGTGTATTTCTGAAACTATCTGACCTGTGGCCCCCTTCTTGAAGAGGGAGGGAATACATATATGAGACCCATCAGAAAGAGGGTTTTTTGCATATTTGCCCACTACCCCCCATATATCCTTCTGTTTAGCCTCTTCAATCCAGCCCTTCCAGTGATCTACTTTGGCCTTGCAAAAGGCTAAGATGTATGTGTTCCTGGCACAGTTTGAGGCATATTTGCTATCCTCCTAGCTAGCTGTTAATCTGGTGCAATATTCATCTCTGCTCTTAGATACATAATCATGATAAAGCTATGTAAGGTTTGAATTCCACCAGCACTTGGAGTATGGGGTGGACCATGATATAGGAATAGACACCTTAATAGTATCTTAAATTGCGGTTGTGAGCCAGTTTATGAAGCCTTTGGTTAGAGAGAAGCAAGGCAACAGAGAGCCCAGACTAGGTGAGTTTCTCAGTAAGCACCTGTCAGAATTTGACCAAGCAAGGTGCCAAGGTCATCTAAATCCTGGATGGGGTAATCCTGGATGGGGTATAAGGTGTACCAGTGCTGAGATGCTAGCATACGTCAGGACCTGGAATAAATGTAGGGCTCTTGGATCAATATCAAGTCCCAGTCTTATGGGTTGGTAGTGTTGATGAGTGAAAGGGTGACATCCTTGAAGTGCTTGTAGTTTTGTTGCTTTATCTGTAGCCTGCTGTGAGGTGCGTTTTTAGGCCTCGGGGACGGTGAGGGCGATGGGAGAGGTAACAGGGATGTAGTTAAATTGCGGGTGGGAAGGTGAA
>QLPI01013585.1:0-12216 GCA_003314275.1 Chroogomphus rutilus | reverse complement strand
ATATACATACAGTATAGTAGACTTCCTTGATACAGGATACCTCCTTGATACAAATTGATTTTCCAAGGTGTATTCTCATTCCAGTGATACAGGGTTATGCACAAAGAATCTACTATATATAAGCAACATTGAAGCCTAACTGCATAAGGGAGGGAGAAGAATTGCATTCAGGAGGAATTTTTCTTCATCTAAAATTTACTCAATTTTGATAACATACAATCTTAAATCAGTGATTGCTCAAATTTTCTGAGAGATTTTGTCATAGAGTGTTCACATTAGGGAAGCTATACATCTCCTATTGCTAATTACAAAAACTTTGAGTGGGATTTGACCTAAATTGACCTTGCTCTGACCACAAAGATATTGGGGCCACCAAAGCATGACATGCAACCTGCTAATAATACAAAAAAATGGATGACTAATCACAACAGGCTGCAAATTCTGCACACAGAGAATTAGGTGTCATGCTTGTGTCAAGGACCTATACTTGTGACATTTTGACCTGTTCTACAAAATAATTTACTGTGCTACAACAAAAGCTTTTTTTTCCCCATAAAATAGAGGAAAAATGTTCTCAAGACACGTCTTAGCTGTAATATAATTTTTTGAAAATTTGATCTACAAAATTTTGAGCTGATTGCACTCTAATGATTGCTGCACTTACTTTCTACACACTAATAACATACACACACCAACCTCACACACATAACACTGCACCTTCATTGTATAGGCAGCCATAGGGCAGCCAGCCTTGCAAAGGTGGCCTCCAGGCCACATTCTTGCAAAGGCTGCCACCTATATACTCAAGGACAATTCATAGATATTAATAGATAGAGATGTGTTAAACATAGGATTGTAAATTGTAGTTTTGGCTGGGCTCTGCTTGGGTCTCAGCTGGGCCTCAGGTCTCGGCTGGGGTTTTGGCTAGGGTTTTGGCTGGGCCTTGGCTGGGCTCTGCTGGGGCTTTGGTTGGCCTTTGGCTGGGCTCTGCTGATGTTTTGGCTGGGCCTCAGCTGGGGCTTTGGCTAGGCCCTGCTGGGGCTTTGGCTTGGCTTTGGCTGGGCTCTGCCGGGGTTTTGGCTGGGCTCTGCTGGGCTGGCTGGCTGCTGCGCCCAGAGGGCAGGGGGTAGCTCATGAATTAATAAAATATCAAGAGCCTACTTATGTCATGGATAACAAAGAGTTCACATTCATACTGGTCCAGTAAGGCTCTGATGATGTTTAACACAGAATCTAATGTCAACACAGTGCATGTAATGACTTAGTTCACCTTATTGATAGTATTTCTTTTCTACCCCCTTTTGGAATCCAAGGTCACAATGGCTCTAATTTTCCAGTCACAAATTTACTTATCTATTCTACCAGGCTTTTAATGGCATGGGCATATGCGGTCTCTGTCAAGCTTTGGGAATGCCAAGGTGTCGGACAGGAATGGCCAAGTCCTACAGGCCGGAAGTAGTGGATTTGGCTTCAATGTGCTCATGCGTTGCATCCTAGTCTCCATGCGTGCCACTGATTTGCAACAGATGGAATACTCGGGAGGATGCCAAGGATGCCGGCCCGAGTAGAGGACTTAACAGAGGAGGAGAAGGTAGAAGGGCCTAGGCCTAGTCAATACCCAGAATGAGGAAATATGTACATGCATGTCCTACTTATATAGTTTTAAGAGGCGACATGTGGAATAAGGAATGTGGGACAATAAGATATGCAGAGCATGTGGGTATTGTCCACAACAAGTAAAATTAGAATGAATGAATTCAAATGGGAATAGAACAATAAAAGATAGAATAATAGAAATGTGGCCAAGGATAGGATAATAGGGGGTGCCCGACTATAAAACAACGGTTGCGACCAAAGATAAAACAAGGACAGGAAGTCCCAAAGTGAGGCAGATCAAAGAAGGAGGAGTAGGCATGGTAGGATTAATGGATGGTGATTTGTATAGAGTATGTGAGGGGTAATAGATGGAGAATGTGGGTGGTGGATGTGCTGAGCCGAGACCGGCATACCAAGTGATGTGCATGCGGTGTAGACACTTGTACATGGGCATAGGATGACTGCTTGGTCGGCACTGCCAAATTTCTGGGTCTTGTCAAGCGCCGGATTCTGACGGACTTCGGGACTGCCGAAGGGTGTTGTCGAAAAGGTCGGGCGGACTATGGCCAAGTCCTGCAGGCCAAGAGTAGTGGCGTTGGCTTCAACGTACTCGTGCGTTGCGCCCTACTTGCCGTGCGTGCCACTGTATTTGCAACAGACAGATACTCAGGGGGATGCTGAAGATGCCGACCTGAGTCGAGGACTTAACAGAGAGGAAGAAGGTAGAAGGGCCTAAGCCTAGTCGATACCCAGAATGAGGAAGTATGTACATGCATGTCCTACTTATATAGGTTAAGAAGCGACATGTGGAACAAGGAATGTGGGACAACAAGGTATGCAACACATGCGGTCATTGTCCACAACGAGTAAAATTAGAATAAGAGATGTAAGGTGGAAATAGAACAATGAAGGACAGAATAATAGGACATGCCCTAGCACAATAGGGAGTGCCCGACTGTAAAACAAGGCCATGACCGAAGATAACACAAGGGCAGGAAGTGCCGAGGTGCGGCGGACCGAGGAGTGAGGAGTGGGCGTAGGAATGAGGGATGTGACCGACATGCGCGTCCGGCCGAGACGACTCATTGAATGGTTCGTGCTTGGTTATTAATGGAGTATTCTAGTCGGTACCGCCGAGTTATCGGGTCCTCGGTACGTGTACTTGACAGGTCTTGGTACATGTACTTGACAGTCTCAAAGATGAAGAGACTGATTGTATTGGTGCTTAGACTTGTACTTATTGGCATTATTGGGTGTTACTTGGTATATATTGCATGCTCTCACTTTGTGATGACTAATAAAACTTGATCTGCACTGCATATTTTCTTGCAAGAATAGACTGTGCACCAACTGATATAGACCTGAAACAGTTTGCCTTGTGAGTTATGTCGATCGTATTCCTACACATGTCTGTCTATTCACATGATTTTCAGAAGTAAAGCAGCCTTCGTTTCAATTCTGTTTCATGCTTATGCATTCTCTAGTTACTACTATTGAGGAAGCGTTGCTTATCCTTTTCGACACAGTTGTCATTGCAGTGACACTTTCCAATTCACTGGGACACTTGAGGAAGTTGAGAGAGTTGAGAGAATCGGACACCAAGTCCCTAACTCAGCTGTTTGTTCAGCAAAGTACATTTCCCAGTGGGATAATACATTGTGGCTAATTGTTATAAAGGTGTGCTACAATATGGGTATCTATTTTTAATTTTTATTCCAGATCCACATCTAATCCACAGTCAGGTTCGTGCTCACAGTAACCCTAACATCAACCATCCTAAACAGGGTATTTTTCAATAAAATCTTGCATAAAGTTGGCTGAGTACTGATTATGACAGGTCTTAAGAGTAAATGATTTATTGGATATAACTGGTGCAAATAAGGAATTAATAAAATGTCAATAGCCTACTCTTGGCAACATTCTTACCCCTCTGCAGGACAGGTAAGAGCCCTGAAATATGACTATTTGGGTGACTGGACTGATACCTCCTATAGCCTGTCTACGATTATCATCTGTTGAATTCATTTGGACCTCCAAGAGAAGCATTCCTATCCTAATGGCACCACCCACTCTTCCCCTCATCCCATTGGCAGCTTCCATGCAGCTATATGACGGATGCATAATTCCATTATGGATGAATTTGGTGACCAGAACATCACCGAGTCAATTGACACTGGATTCCCCTCATCATATGAAATTGCCCTTGAGGATCTCCCCGCTTCCAATACAGATTGGATTGACCTCGATCAGTATCCATAGGCCAGGAGGAGTTTGGGAGAGATAGAGGCCATGGGTCCAGTGGGATCACAAATTCGGGTAAGGTTGATTCATTATTTCAGCTGTGGTGTGTTGATCCAGTCCTCGGATTCATTTTTTTTTTCAGATGCTGTTGAAACAATATAGAGATTGAACAGGACATCGACGTTCAAATATTGGGGAATCATATTCACTGCGAGCTCAGGATGTTGTCCCAGAATATATTCATAATTATGATTGTGATGACTGATCATTTGGTGTAGATGGTTGTTTGTGATTACATTGTGATTACTGCAATTCATGCTAATGAAGTCACTGTATTTCATCATATGTAGGCTCTTTGTTAATGTGATCAATTGGTCCCAGAGGTTAATGAATACAGAAATAAGCAAACATATACTAAATGTTTCTTACAGACTCAATCCAGCCTCAGCTGGAGTAACTAGGAGAGCCAGAGGCTTGTAAATCAAACAAGTTGTCAAGTTGTACATTGTTGTGAATGTGAGCTTTTTCACCCGAAGCAGTAACACTGTCACCATGTGACCCTTAACAGTTTTTGATTGTTTTTGCTTTTTTTAGCATGGCTTGTACAAGTCTACAGCCCCGTTCTGCACTTCGCAACATCCATTTCACTCCTCTTTAAGCTTGGCTACTGTGCAATGCTAGCTGACTTCTGACACCCTGTTTCATCATAGTTATGTTATCATGTTGGTCGCTATTGCTATCTCTACTCTCCATTAACCTTCTCTGAGATTTCCCTTTTCCAACATCCCCACACTACCACATGCACACTCAGATCGAGGATATATCACCCAAAAATTGAGGTCTCGAGGATAAATGCACCATCGAGGCTATTAAATAAAACATCAAGATATCTTAATGTAAACCCCAAAGATGGCAATCTGAAATATAAACCAAATATTCTGCACTACTCATTTGTCAGTTTTCCCTAGGATATGAAATTGTCAGGCTTTAGGAACACTGTCAAGCTGTCAAGCTTCGGTAATGCCGAAGATGCGGACGAGTAATGCCCAAGTCCTGCAGGCTGGAAGTAGTGGCTTTGGCTTCAATGTACTCGTGCATTGTGCCCTACTTGCTACTTGCTGTGCATGCCACCAATTTGGGACAGAGGAAGCACTTTGGGGGTGCCGAAAGTGCTGGCCCAAGTAGAGGACTTTACAGAGGAAGGAGGAGACAAGGGGTCTAAGCCTAGTCAATACCCAGAATGAGGAAGTATGTACATGCATGCCCTACTTATATAGGTTTAAGAAGTGACATGTGGAATAAGGAATGTGAAACAATAAGGTATGCAGAGCATATGGAGACATTGTCTACAACGATTAAAATTAGAATGAAGGAATGTAAACAGGGTAGAACAATAAAAAATAGAATAATAGGAATGTGGCCAAGGATAGTACAATAGAGAGTGCCCAACTATAAAACAATAGGGTTGAGGCTGAAGATGTTAAGTACACGTACCAAGGATCCGGTAACTCGGCAGTGCCGACCAGACAATCTGTTAGCAGCCATATACAAGTCACTCGATGCATCAGTCTTGGCTCGGCGCATATACCATCTGCATTTCTCACTCCCATCCTACGTCTACTCTTGGCCCCTCACTACCTATTAACCCTATCGTGACCACCCATTAATCCTCATCCCACCTTATCTCAGAAAAAATTTCCCTTGTTCTATCCTCGGTCACAACCATTGTTTTATAGTTGGGCACTCCCTATTGTCCTATCCTTGGCCACATTTCTATTATTCTATCCTTTATTGTTCTATCCCTGTTTTACATTCCTTCATTCTAATTTTACTCATTGTGGACAATACCCACATGCTCTGCATACCTTATTGTCCCACATTCCTTATTCCACATGTCCCTTTTTAAACCTATATAAGTAGGGCATGCATGTACATATTTCCTCATTCTGGGTATCAACAAGGCTTGGGCCCTTCTACCTTCTTCTCCTCTGTTAAGTCCTCTACTTGGGCCGGCATCATCGGCATCCTCCCGAGTACCCTGTCTGTTGCAAATTAGTGGCACCCATAGAAGAGTAGGGCACAGGTTAAATAAAATATGTAGTGATAGATAATATTATATAGTGTTGGAAACCCAACTGTGACCCAGCCTTGCTGTACGACAAGTAGCTCGTGCTCTAGTCCTGTCAAGTACACGTACCGAGAACCATTCACTTGGCAATGCCGACCGAGCAACCATTCTATATCAACGACCAAGTGCCCACGCCGCATGCATAACACTTGGTATGCCGGTCTCGGCTAGGTACATCTGCCATCCACAACTCCTTATCCTCACCCTTCGGTCTGTCTCACCTCAGGACCTCCTGTCCTTGTATTATTCTCTGTCACGACTCCATTGTTTTATACTCGGCCACTCTCTATTGTCCTATCCTTGGCCACGTTCCTATTATCTTGTCCCTTATTGTTTTATCCCCGTTTTGCATCCCTTCATTCTAATTTTATTCGTTGTGGACAATAACCACATGCTCTGCATACCTTGTTGTCTCACATTCCTTATTCCACATGTCACTTCTTAAACCTATATAAGTAGGGCATGCATGTACATATTTCCTCATTCTGGGTATCGACTAGGCTTAGGCCCTTCTACCTTCTTCCCCTCTGTAAAGTCCTCGACTCAGGCCGGCATCACCAGCATCCTCCCAAGCATCTGTCTGTTGCAAATCGGTGGCATGCACGGCAAGTAGGGCACAACATACGAGTATGTTGAAGCCAATGCCACTACTCTTGGCCTGCAGGACTTGGCCATTGTCTGCCCGACAACATTCGGCAGTACCAAAGTCCATCAGTACCCGAAGCTTGACAAGTCCTAAGTAGGAAACTGCACTCGGCACTTAACCTTTGGTTCAGTGTGAGTGAGTAGATTTTAGTTGTAGCCTAATGGCTAGTGTGATGGGGGGCAAAGATATGTATAGTTATAATTGCTTATTTTTTTTGGTTGTAACTAATTAATATACTTGTACAAAATAGAAACTGATTGGTAAGACGAAAACTTCACAGAGTGAACTTTAGAAGCTGGTCTAATGCAGACATGCATGCAGTACACCCGCATATATGTGGTGGAAACTATATAGGTGAAAACTTCATAGGGGGAAGTATAGAAATAGGATAGAACTGAATATAAACAGAATAGAAAACCACATGCCAGTATATCCCCTTCCCAACATGTCCAAATAAGGTGAGCTGGCCCTTGGGGTAGGTATGGGGCCGGGTGGACATTGTCATGGAAAATGTACTCCTAAATTCATGAGAATATTCATGAGTCTTCTCTATAGTATATAGGACTTCTGTGTAAAGCTGTGCCTTGATTGGGTAATGGTTGGGGGAGATATTCCAGTTTTAGGGTAGAAGATATATATAATATGACTCAATGATTCCTTGTTCTAACACACCCCTTCAAACTTGTTTCTCCCATACCTGAGTGTATTGGCAAATGAGTTTGCTTATAATGGAACCACTCTGGCATATTTCTGGGTCAGTAGGAATTGTTGTGGGGATATGTGGCAACTGTGCATATATGCACCCCTTGAACATGTGCAGGGCTTGTAGAGTCTGAAATAAAACTTGCTCCCTCTCTGGAGGCTTTCTCTATATGTTCCCCTCGAAATAAATCCTAGTTACACTCTGCCTATCTGCAAAATAAAACTTTTTATGTTCATCTGTGTCCGGCGGCTTGAAAACCTCCCAGACATGTTGCATTCCATGTCTGATGGCTGGGACAGGGTACTGTGTAATGCAGGAATGTGGGGCTGCAGGTTGCTGTGTGTGAATCAAGTGGGGATGCCATGAGTGAGTTTTCAGTGAGTATATGCCTTCGTGCTGCTCATTCACCTTGCACCTTCTCGCGCGGACTTGGCATCCCATGTGGTTGGACCATTTGCGAACTGTTCTCAAGTCTCTGCAGGTAACTTGGCAGGGAAAATGTCTTGTAAAACAATATTGGTGCTGCATTCCCATATGCATGTGATGCAGTCACGTGATAGTTCACGGGAGGTTCCGCATCATCTGCCATTGTCTCGTTCGATGGCAATTCTGAGCTAAGGCTATAGCTGTGCTTGCTGCATGATAGATTCAAGACTTCAATGTGCTTGGTATCAATGGGGTTCTGTGCCGCATCTGGTACTCTCTGTTGAAGATTGTGGCAATCCGGTAGCGCATGAACCGGATGAAGGCGGCTAAGATCTGCCATAGCAGATCTATGGGACCCAGGTGAAACGACACCTGGCTTAGACATGGATGACACAGTGAAGGTACAGGCTTAGTACGCACATGACAGGCTTAGTACGCACATGATTAATATTCATTTTTCTAGAACTATATATATAGCGAGCAGTTAGATCTGAATGTAACAACTTCTCAAGAGATTAAATCTCATTAATATTCCCTCAATCTACAGGTTATGGGCCCCGGCCATAACTGATCAACTATATTACACCCCACACCGTCTATTATGTCTATTACGTCGAACGCTTACAAGGTCGACCCCTTGAATGGGGACAACTATATTACATGGCGACGGTGCCTAGAATGGGTCTTAGAAGATCTAGACCTATGGGCAATAACCAACGGATCGGAGACGGAACCACAGCCAATAGATGCCAGGGTGCCTACCAAAGCGGAACAAACGGCGATCGCTAAATGGAAAAAGAAAGACAAAAAAGCGCAAAAAGAGATATGTCTTAGGATATTAATTAGGATACTACTGCTACAAAAATATGGAGCAGACTGCGCAGGATCTTTGAACCTAAAGTGGCGATCGGCATCATTAATATCCACCAGGAATTTTTCCAAACAATGGCCGTGGACGGTGCTAACATGGATGAGCACATCTGGAAGATGCGCGGGCTATACCAACAACTGCATGCCAGGGGTCAATTAATTTCCGACGATGACTTCAGTAATACATTGCTCACTTCATTACCAGACACCTGGGCCACATTCATAACTACGATCAATGCAATCAGGATGGCAATCAACTCCGAAACACTGATCGCCAGGATCCTGGATGAAGATCGATCGCGAAGCACCGGTACTATTAAACAGACAGCGCTTAAGGCACAATACAACCCCGGTAACAGGTGCAAGGGCAGAGATAGAGCACCCTGCGCTACCAAAGGGAATTGCCAGAACTGTGGCAAAAAGGGGCATTATATTAAAGATTGTTGGGTAAAAGGGGGCGGCAAAGAAGGCCAGGCACCCAAGTGGTTTAAGGAGCCGAAAGATCAGGACTCCGCCAAGCAATCTAAAGATGAGGATTTGGCATTTATGGCCTATATTAAGGAGGTCACACCAGCAACAATCTTGGCATCAGATTGGCTGGCCGACATGGCTGCAACAATGCACATCGCGCGTAGCCAAGAAGATTTTATTACCTATACAGTATAGTAGACTTCCTTGATACAGATTTCAGTCAAGCTCAATTTTAGCTCAAAATTTTATAGATTAAATTTAAAAAAATATATATCACAGCTAAGGAGTGTCTTGAGAACATTTTTGCTCTATATTATAGGGGCAAAAAAGCATTTGTTGTGGCAGAGTAAATTATTTTGTGGAACAGGTCAAAATGTCACAGGTATAGGTCCTTGATACAAGTGTGACACCTAATTCTCCGTGCGTGGAATTTGCGGCCCGTTGTGATTAGTCATCCATTTCTTTGTATTACTAGTGTGTTGCATGTCACACTTTGGTAGCCCCAATATCTTTGTGGTCAGATTAAGGTCAATTTAGGTCAAATCCCACTTGGAGTTTTTGTAATTAGCAATAGGAGGTGCATAGCTTCCCTAATGTGAACACTCTATGACAAAATCTCTCAGAAAAGTTGAGCAATCACTGATTTAAGATTGTATGGTATCAAAATTGAGAAATTTTAGATGAAAATAAATTCCTCCTGAATGCAATTCTTCTCCCTCCCTTGTGTGGGTTGGCTTAAATGTTGCTTATATATAGTAGATTCTTTGTGCAAAACACTGTATTACTAGAATGAGAATTGACCTTGGAAAATGTCAGGCCTCGGTACTGCCGATGGTGCTGTCAGAACCGGCCAAGTCCTGCAAGCCAGTCGGGGTGGCTTGGCTTCAACGTACTTGTATGTTGCGCCCTGCCTCCTGTGCATGCCACTAACTTGTAACGAGAACAGATACTCAGGTGGATGCCAAGGGTGTCGGCCTGAGTAAGGACTTCTGTGTAGGGTGCAAACTTGCATCTCACCCCTGAGAGACCAATCTCAATATATTGTAATTATATATCAATTTTACTACCATTCTGTGCGCTTTTGAATTCTCGATTTTTCTCTCATTTATTTGTATTTTTACCCTCAATATTGAGGGAGTTATTCATTCTTTTCTATGTATGCTACTTACGGGTGCTTACCCATGCACGACATGACGTGCATGGCCAGCTCCCTGGATTGGGACCGGCAGCCTGGCTCAAACCTTCGATAGGGTCAAAGGCCGGTTGCAGGGTATATGCAGGTGAAACACGACCCGCGTATGCCTCCCTCCTCAGTTGTTGACTACACTGAGGAGGTGAGTTGAATAATATACTGTACAAGCCTTTAAGGCTAATTCCTCTTTATTCTTTTTGTAAGATAAAATAAATAGGTATATTTTCCGAATATACATGAAGTTGTTGACTACACTGAGGAGACAAAATAAATAGATCACCTATAAATTCTTCAAACCTACTGCAATTCACCCATAATCTCATCAAGGTTATGGGCCCTGCAGACCATACAGAGAAAGTCCCATTGACCATGGGGAGACTAGCTACAGATGGATCTAACTGGTCTCTGTGGAGAGCTCAACTCATGAGTTATTTCGAGTCCAAAAATCTATTGAAACATATAGAAGGCAAGGCCGACCGACCACTTGATCCTCCCATTTTTCCCAAAGCACATCTCCTCACAGATGATGAGGAGGCCAAGGTAGAGAAGGCTGAGGAGAGACTTGAGAAGTGGCTGGCCAGAGAAGGGCTCGTCAAGACTCAAATATTGGCATCCGTGTCAGAGTCACTAGCTTTAATGCTAGAAAAGAAAAAGAATGCAAAAGAGATCTGGGATACTCTGGTAACTGAGATGACAAAGAAACCAAAAATGGTTGTCACCAGCATCCAGAGACAACTCCGGAACATGAAGTGCTTGGAGGATGATGATCTCAGAGAACACCTTGATAGGGCTCAAGATCTCTATGCAAGACTCAATGACATGGGAGCTAAGATCTCTGAAGAAGAATTCCTTGATATAATATTATCCTCATTGCCACCTTCCTACGAATCAGTCATGAATGCCCTCACGACCTCTCTTGAAGAAGTCGGAAAGCCTTTGGATCTGGACAATATCATCCGGGTACTTAAATCACAATATGATAGGCGTAGGACATTGTCCCTTACACAAGAGGACCAAAGCTTCGTGGGTACTGCAGATAAAAAGGCGCATATATGCACCAACTGCAAAAAGCCGGGACACACAGTTGAGATGTGTTGGGATAAAGGCGGTGGCAGAGAAGGCCAAGGGCCAAGGCAGAAGAAAAGATCTAAGTTCAAAAAGATGAAAGGAAAAGGGAAAGCCAAAGCCAAAGCCAACGTAGCTGATGAAGATGAGTCTTCCGGAGGAGATGATAACAGATCTATGGCATTCATCAATTATGATTGCGCCGCCTTCATCAGAGACAGAACAGGCGACACTATTATTTTAGATACAGGAGCTAGTTCTCACATGACGCCTCATAAAAACATGTTAGAGAACTACAGAAGCTTCCCCACACCACGTACGATTCGAGCAGCTGATCAAGGCAGCTTTGATGCATACGGAAGCGGTCAACTCAAGATAACTACTAGAGTGAGAGGGAAAGCAGTCACATTGACATTGAAAGATACACTATATGCTCCTAAAATCGCCTTCACCCTTATTTCCATAGGCTGATGCGATGATGCTGGTAACTGGACAGAGTTTGCATCACAGAAATGCACTATAAAGAATTCATCCGGCCATATTTTATTACAGGCACCTAAATTACACGGCCTATATCGATTGGACAATCAGTCAACTCAACATTCCACAAAGCTATGTCTAACAGCCATAGAGACACACCGCAGGCTAGGGCATATATCATATAAGACCCTTAAGTGCCTGATGGATCATGGCATGGTTTACGGCCTAGAGTTATCACAGGCTAGAGATAAATTCACCTGTGACGCGTGTATTAAAGCTAAGATTACATGCAAACCGCTCCCAAAAGAATCAAGTGAGCGCTCAAAGAAAATTGGCGATAAAATATTTTCCGATGTATGGGGACCGGCGAGACATATCACAATTGATAAAAAGTCTTA
>QLPI01013584.1:0-10444 GCA_003314275.1 Chroogomphus rutilus | reverse complement strand
TTGAAGTTAGTTTCCCTACTTTGGTTCCAGGAGTCGTTGTTGCCGCTATTCTTATAGGTGGGTGCCATTTCACTCTTCGAGACATTATCTTGATTGACAATCGGTAGGCGATCAGCATGATGAGATGGACATTGAGATGCTAGGTGGAGATTCCGAGCGCTGGCAGGTATAACGTGCCATTTCATTTCATTCATACCATCTAGCTCATCACGAACTTGTCCCAGTCAAACGTCTTCGCCCCAAGTCCATCAGACACAAAACCCATGTGGGGAGTTTTCGGAAAAATCCAAAATTTACCACTCCCACCACATACCATATCTTCTACCCATGCATACACTATTGATTGGAACCCCAAAAGAATTGTGTGGAGTGTTGATGGAGTCGCTGTGAGGACATTGGAACCTCGTAGGGTGCTTCTCACGCTAAGATCTCAAATATACTAACGGGAGACATAGATGAAACGCTGAAGAACGGCGCACTTCATTATCCCTCCCATGCTACGCGCATACAGCTGGGGATATGGGATGCCAGCAGGTCTGTTGTTTCCTGGTTCCTTTTTCACGAAGAATCCCTTGATAAACCTCTATTCTGTCTTTAGTCCTCTCGGCACCGCACAATGGGCAAAAGGACCAATAGATTGGACAAAGGCCCCAGGTAATATACATGCCATTATCAGGAGCGTGAAGGTGGAATGCCCCAGCACATGATTTAACCTAGTTTTGTAGTTTTCCTGTTGAGTGTAGTAATCCCTAATCGACAGCTTTCAATATATATCTACTATGGCATCCTGTGGGTCGGAGAAATATTCGTGACGCATGACATAAATACGAGATTACAAAAAAAACTTGTAAAATGATTAGAGGACCGTTAAACAGAACGTCTCCAATTCAATCTGCAGTGTTCCCAAACATCCGCGTCATAAAATGTTGCCAGGTTGGTTCCATCTCTAAGGCAGATTGCAAAGGATAGTCCTGTGGATATGACTGTTCCACTCTCTGGTCGAAGACGGCATTAACGCCACCTCCCCTGTCATCTGACATGTCAGTGCCAGTAGCAAGATGTGACACGGGAGTGTAATCGGATATTTGCTGCGGAAATGATTCCTGTTGAGGCTGGGAGGCCAACGGAAACGAAGATACAAGCGAATCCAAATCTGCAAACATACTCCAATCTCCGTCGTCAAATGATATATTGTGTTCGGCGGCAGGCCTTGAGGATCCAGGCAATTTGCCAGGGTCAGGTGCGACAGGTGCGGAAGTGCGTGAAGGCAGGGACGTGGCGGTAGAGGATCTGGTAGAAGAAAGGGAGACACGAGATTTACCTGCCAGAGCCGAGAGTTCTGCTGAAACGTCCAACATGGCTGGTGGAACCGTCTCGGGGGAGGAATTGTAGAGGTCGTAGGCTGCATGCGCCTTGTGGGAGACTTTGAGCACGTGTGGCTGGTAGGAAGTGTTACGACCAGCAAACAGTGCAAGACGGAAAGTATCACTCACCAGTAGTTGAAGGGGCCGGACGCCGTCTCTGGCTCTGTGTAACAAATCGCAAAGCTTGTCCAGCTCTTTTAAAGCTATGGGCGCGAGATTACAAGATGGACTACGGGAAACTATTGTACCGAGGATCTGTTCAAGTTCGAATGAATAAGCATACATAGCCTAAATTAATCTGACGCACCAGCTACAAAAGAAAACCAATTTGTCAAAAATGAAATGAACGAGCCATCATAACTATGCATGCACGCACGCATGGAATAAAAAGTTGGTTCCTGGATCGAGTAAGTCAAGGGACGTAGGACTAAGGACTATTGAATAATTGATACCAGAATACCCAAATGCGAACGCTAAGTGCAGGTTCCCGCTCAAACAGAAGATTGATCTTCGCAATGATTATCCATGCACTAGTAAAGCTCGCTATTATTGATTTCGAAAAGGGACAGACAAGGGGATTGTTAGAGAAGTTTGTCATAGCGGATGCAAAGTATGGTCTGTGGAGATACAAAAGCGCTAGCGAACATATTAGTCCTAAAGGTTTTTGAGAAAGGTTTTGGGTGTTACCAAGCTCTTTCATGGTCAATTGTGAGAAGTGTAGCATGACTGCAGCACGGCTTATATCGTCCGATGAATTTGGGTTATTTTTCTCGTAAGTTCGAATCTCCATATGGTGTGGAATACTGTGCGAGCGGATGATTGAGTCCAGTTTCATAACCTCAGCGTAAGATGGAAGTTTGACGGCTACGGAATAATTCAGAACGGGAACGAGACACTTGCGTATAAAGCCGTGACTCCACATTTGGGCTGAGTTTCATAAGTACGAGCGGATCTTTTATAGAAGGTATATCGAACCTTGCAAGTGGATAGTCTCGAGCACGCTGTCACGCTCAGGTTGTATGCCGGGGGGACCGCAGTCGAACTGCTCAAAGTGGAGAAGTAATGGTCTTCCAGACCCAAGAGACTGACACGCAAGCACATTATTCTTATGAACAATTGATGATACTGATATCACCTACCTGCCATACTTCAAAATACACCATCTCATGGAAGATGACGCGTCTTATCTCTGCTTCATTTGTTTGTGGGACGTGTTTTTTCGACTGACTATTGTCGTCAACTTCGTTTATCGTGAATTTGCGGGATTCACGGTCTATCTAAAATTTCAGGGCTTAACTCTCGGGTTGGAATTAGGCACACCCACGGAGTCCCAGCTGAAAGAACAAATAGAATTGTCTTTCAACCTGTCCCAGCGATATGACAAATCACTTACCATTAGTGCCAACTTTAGGTTCACACCGCTCAGCATCTGCGTAGTGACGAATGTATTGAGTGTGAAACTCGCGAATGATATATACGTACATAAACCGTCTCTGGATTTCCTTTGTGATCAGACATTAGAAAATATAAATTCATAAGTATCTGAAGCTTGTGTAAGAGATGAGAGTAATAAGTGGCCTAGCACATTTACAATAGTTTGGACCGCAGTGAGTGTCGGTTGATCATACAACGGTTCCAAGGACATGGCTGCTCGGGCGAGGTAGTAGAATTGCTTTCCGCCGGTTGGTATAGCTGGCTTTGTTAAATCAAGCATATCGCCAATTGCGAAAACCCTATCTCAGCTACATAAGCACCCCATTCCCTATAAGGACGCGAATAAACTTGCATTAATAACATAGCCAACCTATGCCCGAAAGGGATGTCACTGTTCGGCTGTTCTTTTGAACGATAGAAGAAGGCGAAAACTTCTTCGATAAACGAAGAACGCCAAAGGGCTATGAAGCTAATCCCCTGTCATCAGAAAGGGTAATAGACACTTCAAGATTAAGCTTGCATGTAAGCCCCATTTTCGAAAAATGTTTCACACAGACTCCAGGCTTCCATGTAAGGAGGCAGATTGGAAACGATCCAATCACCGATATAGGTTGTTGTAGATGTGGGTGTGGGGAAGGGAAAGGCGGAGCTGTATTAGATTAACGGAATATGTTATTCTAATATGGCCGGACATAAAAACACAGTAGACCAACGCAAGTAAGAGAACTTCCGAAGGTAGATTGAGGGAGGCCAAGCTTGCATCGACGGACTCAACACCTTGTGCACTATCGCTACTTTCCTCAAGCTGACGAAAGTAAATTAAACCGGACAGAGCAGCATCGAAGATTGAACTCACGTTCCATATATGCGGCTGGGATTGGAAAGCTGTAAGTGAATTCCCGACAGTTGTATACCAAGAGAGACTGACCCATATACTACCCGTGGGACCATAAAATCGAGACTTACCGTATCCCGTCATGGATAGTGTGCCAAGGTTCTCGGACAAGTTGTGTAAATCGTCTGTAGGGGAAAGTGATGGTGGAGAAGCAAATGAAGTGGCTGTTTGGCGGAGATCCTCTCTAAGAAGTGGATGGGGTGTGATGTGATATGTAGCTTGAAGTGTAGCTAGAGCATGCTCGAGATCGCGTATTCGGTTAACCAACGGTGTGACGGAGGCATTCGATGAGGATTCATAGCTAACAAGAGAAAATTCAGGCAAGGCTAGCATAAAATAAAGTGAATATGGCACACCGTAGTGCATTGCTCGCAGGCGAAAGCACTGAAAACAAATCTAAGATCTCATGCTAGCATTCGGCAAGAGAGCAAATACCTCCCCGACATATTGCTGCACATCTTAAACAAGATTAAGACAGACATAATTGAAATATATATTAGGCTTACCCACGCTTCCTACAAGAGGAGCAGGGGACATTTCTGTCGCAGCGTAACTTGAGGCCTTACAATTCATGTTATAGCTAAGGAATGACTTATGATATTTGACAAACGCACGTCGACATTCTGCACACGAGATGGGCTTGTATTGAACGGGGGAGTGAGGGTCTGACATTGGAGCGTAGCAGAAGCTGCTATCGTGTCATAGCAGACGCTCAACACCCCTTCCGGTTGTGGATATTTCACTTTATAATCGACACGGTTGCGTGAAGACAACAAACTCGAACGACACCGTGTCTGTTTTTTATCTCCCGAGGAATGTTGGTAAGAGAAAGATGTATTCAAGGTTGATCGTTCGAATCGTCCCTGCACGGAAAATATAGTGGCAAGTTCCTTACTTGGTACAGATACATCTTTGCCAAACATCCGGAGCCTCGGCATCCCAAGATCAATTCATCATCCGGACTCGGTGATACGTTCCGACAGGACGTTCGTTCACCATGTTTAAGAAAATCTCCACTCGTTCTCGGATTTTAGTATTTTTCTTAGACTCCACGCCTTATTCTGGCATATGATAAGCTTGATCGTCTCGTGCCACCAGACTCAACTTCAAAGTTCGAAGTGGAAGCAGTTTTGTTATTATCATCTCCGCAGCTGGGATACTATACATCTGTTAAGAGTCCTTGGTCTAGAAGAATATATTGTAATGCCTGCATGGAGAATGTAAATATCACAATCCCTCAAATTAGAAATTGAAATGTGTAATACAATTTTCCAATCCTATGTTAAACATGTCCCTCTCTATTACTATGAGCCACCCCCTGCCCTCCGGGCGGAGGAGCCAGGCAGCCCAGCACAGCCCAGCCAAAGCCAAGCCAAAGCCCCAGCAGAGCCCAGCCAAAACCCCAGCAGAGCCCAGCCAAAGCCAAGCCAAAGCCCCAGAAGAGCCCAGCTGAAACCCTAGCAGAGCCCAGCCAAAGCCAAGCCAAAGCCCCAGCAGAGCCCAGCCAAAGCCCCGCAGCCAGCTGAAGCCCCAGCAGCCAGCCAAGACCCGAGGCCCAGCTGAGACCCGATATCAAGCCTCGGTACTGCCAAAGATGCAGATGGGGAGTGGCCAAGTCCTGCAGGCCAGAAGTAGTGGCTTTGGCTTGAATGTACTCGTGTGTTGTGCCCTACTTGCCATGCATGCCACCAATTTGGGACAGAGGAGGTACTCGGAGAGTGCTGAAGGTGCCGGCCCAAGTAGAGGACTTTACAGAGGAAGGAGAAGGTAAGGGGGTCTAAGCCTAGTCAATACCCAGAATGAGGAAGTATGTACATGTATGTCCTACTTATATAGTTTAAGAAGTGACATGTGGAATAAGGAATGTGGAACAATAAGATATGCAGAGCATATGAGGGTATTGTCCACAACAAGTAAAATTAGAATGAAGGAATGTAAACGGGGATGGGACAATGGAAATAGAATAATAGGAATATGGCCAAGGATAAGACAATAGGGAGTGCCCAATTATAAAACAATAGGGTTGTGACTGAGGATAAAAAAAGGACAGGATGTTCCAAGGTGGGGTGGGTCGAGGAGTGAGGAGGATGGGGTAGGATTAATGGTTGGCAAATGAGGAAGAGTGGACAAAGGATGGGGATGGGGAATGTGGAGGGTGGATGTGCCGAACTGAGACCAGCACATCAAGTGACTTGCATGCAGCTTGGACACTTGTGCTTGGACATGGACTGACTGCTCAGTTGGCACTGCTGAATTACCAGAAACTTGGTACACGTGTACTTGACACCTGAGGCCCAGCTGAGATCCAAGACTCAAGCAGAGCCCAGCCAAAACTACAATTTTCCAATCCTATCTTCAACACATCTGTATCTATTAATATCTATGAATTGTCCTTGAGTAACACTTCTCTAACAAAGTATATTACCTGTCTTCCTTCCCTCTAGTAAAAAAACATGTACTCTTCCCCAATTTGTACCCCTTGATACCCCCACATAAAATTGGCCATGTGAAAACTAGGGAATAGCACGGGTTAGGCTAACCTGCACAGGTCACCAGGTCGGGTGCCCCTGGGTTTGGGTGTGGGTCAAGCCGAGAGCACGCGTGACCTGGCCCAACCCGCCCCCTCAACTATGTACGCGTACACATGCACATGTATGACACGACTGCACCATATGCACACGCATATGACACGACTGCGCCGTACGCACACACGTATGACATGACTGTGCCATACGCACACACGTATGACATGACTGTGCCATATGCATGTGCTGACATGAACGCACCGTATGTGCATGCACCGACACCAATGCGCCATACATGCACATGCCGATACCAACGCGCCGACACCAATGCGCCGATACCAATGCGCCGTCTGTGCATGTGCCGATGCCAACGCGCCGTCTGCGCACATGCCAATGCCAACGCGCCGTCCGCGCACATGCCGATGCCAACGCACCATCCGCGCACACGCCGATGCCAACGCGCTGTCTGCGCACGTGCCGATGCCAATGCGCCGTCCGTGCACACGCTGATACCAACGCGCCATACGTGCACGCGTATGACATGCACGCATGTGGCACATTCGTGTTGTACATTGCATGCGCGTATGGCATGTTCATGTCATATGTTGTGTGCACATACGGCAGGTTCATGTCGTACGTTGCATGCACGTACAGCGTGTTTGTGTCGCATGTCGCGTGTGCGTACAGCATGTTCGTGTCGTACGTCGCATGTGCATACGGCGCATTCACGTCAGCGCATGCGGGTGCAGCGTGCACCCAACACCCGTTGACCCATGGGAAAAAACCCATGGGTTGATGGGTTCGGGTTTCCCATGGGTCGGGTGCAGGTCACCCACATTTGACCCATGGGTGACCCGTGCCATTCCCTAGTGAAAACACAGGGTACCATAAGGCTATTCCCACTGTTCCCAGAGATTGACCTTGTTACTTGTTTATTGTCATGGAAAATGCAAGCCTCACAGGAAATTGTTGCCTGTATAGGTGGCAGCCTTTGCAAGAACAGTGGCCTGGTGGCCACCTTTGCAAGGCCAGCTGCCTTATGGCTGTCTATGCAAGGAAGGTGTAGTTTTCTGTGTGTGAGGTTGGTGTGTGCATGTTGTTAGTGTGTAGAAAATAAGTGCAGCAATCATTAGAGTACAATGCAACACACCTCACCTTGCACATGCATATGGTGTCCAGAGTACAGCCCTTGCATTCTCATTCCCATTGCTGTAAGGTCTTGATAATGTGTATAAGACAAACCTCTTCCTCTTTACAAAAAAAAAGACTACAACTGCCACCATCCCTCTCACACATAGAAATAGAGATAAATATTTAATTCCCACTGATATATCTCTATCAATGTGTCTCTCTATGGTGGACACCAATAGGGAGTGTATCAATGAGTGCATGGGGTGGGAGCATCCATTGCATGGCGGTTGGCGAGAGTGAATGGATCTTTTGCTGCCATTGTGAAAGCATGATATACCTGCAGTATGCTGGAATAAGTCCTCCAAAAGCAAAAGAAAAAAAACCAACCAAAAAAAAACACAGATGCATGATATTTTTTAACGGTGAGGTAGACGGCCCGAGTATACACTTTATTAGATGTGACTGAAGTGGTAGAAAGCACATGCACCTGTGATTCCACTAAATTTGTGTAAGCCTGACATTGCCATCGCTGCCTTCACCATCTGTAGTGCGCCGATGAATCAATGCTGTACCTGGTCATTGTGTAGATGGCTTCTAGAGATTTCATAAAGTGGAGAAATCAGCAACAAATGCATGCACACAGTGATGGGATTATGAGCAACTTGGGCAATAGGTTGGAGAATTTATAAGGCAATCTATGGAATATAACTCCTCAGTGTTGTCAACCACTGAATATTTATTTAGAAAATACCTATGGAATATAACTACAATGTAAATAAAAGAAAATCAATCATAAAATCATATTTATTCATACAAACGGCTCACCTCCTCAGTGTTGTCAATCACTGAGGAGGAGGGCATACATGGGTGTTGTTTCACCCACATATATTCCTGAGCCAGCCCCTATACATCCTCTTCGGTATGGAGCCAACCTCCCGGTCCCTTCCCAGGGAGCTGGCCATGTGCGTCGTGCGGTGCATGTGTAAGTGCATGTGAGTATAGTACAAAATACACAATAACTCTCTCAATATCGAGAGTAAAAATACAAAATTATAATCAAAAATTTTAGAATTGAGTTGCACACAGAATGACATTGAAATCGATATAAAAATACAATATATTGAGATTGGTCTCTCAGGGGTGATGTTAAATCCGCATGTCGGCGCTTAGCTAGAGGCTTCTGGAAGGGTTTCCGGAGGGTTCCAAATGATTTCCGAAGGGGGTTTGTACTCCAGAGGCAGAGAGACTAAAGGTCGCAGGTTTGGGATTGGAATTGGAAAGGGGACGGAAAGACAGGAAGCGCTGGGGGTTTTAGGACTGTTCATGGTATATGTCAAGTCCACGTACCGAGACCCATCCGCCGGCAGTGCCGACCGAGCAAACATCCCATATCCACGACCAAGTGCCCGCGTTGCCTGCATAACACTTGGTGCGACGGTCCCGGCTCGGCACATTCGCCATCCGTACTCCTCGGCTCGTTTCACCTCAGGACTCCCCGTCCTTGTATTATCCTCGGACGCGAACCCATTGTTTTATATCCGGCCACTCCTTATTGTTCCATTTCAAGTCACGATCCTATTATATTGCCTTTTATTGTTCTATCCCCGTTTTGCATTCCTTGTTCTAATTTTGTTCGCTGTGGACAATAACCACATGCGTTGCATACCTTGTTGTCCCACATTCCTTATTCCACATG
This sequence comes from Chroogomphus rutilus, assembly GCA_003314275.1. NCBI lineage: Eukaryota > Fungi > Basidiomycota > Agaricomycetes > Boletales > Gomphidiaceae > Chroogomphus > Chroogomphus rutilus. Next base: position 1,399 of record QLPI01013584.1, on the reverse strand, counting down.
TCGCTTCTTGACCTATATAAGTAGGACGTGGATGTACATACTTCCTCATTCTGGGTATCGACTAGGCTTAGGCCCTTCTACCTTCTTCTCTCCTGTTAAAGTCCTCGACTCAGGCCGGCATCTTCAGCATCCCCCTGAGTATCTGTCTGTTGCAAATACAGTGGCACGCACGGCAAGTAGGGCGCAACGCACGAGTACGTTGAAGCCAACGCCACTACTTTTGGCCTGCAGGACTTGGCCATAGTCCGCCCGACCTTTCGACAATACCCTTCGGCAGTACCGAAGTCCGTCAGAATCCGGCGCTTGACAGTATAGGGTGGTACAAGTGGTTTGAGGTTGCAGGGACTTGGCTTCAACTTATGTGTTGCGCCCTCCTCGATCGTCTGTCCCTAATTTCAGAAAGTCAGAAAGTTTACTGGAACTGAATCGGAAACTACGATGCAGAATTAAGTCGATATTCATACTGGCGAATAGCCCAGTTGACTGGTGACTTATATACATGTATCTAGTCTTGTACTATCTTTTGCTGAGTAAAGACAAGGGGGGGAAGAGAGTACAAGGGGCAATATAAAACATAGAACAAGGGAGTGAGGTACACGATGATCCTGCGTGTTGTTTATCAAAGGAGTGGAACCTTGGCTTTGGAATCTTTCGGAGGTTTGGAAACACGGAACCTCGGATTGATGCATCGGAATCCGGAAAGCAGTTATTCGGGCTTTGAGCAGTCGGAAAGGTCCCAGAAACGGTGTGGGTGGTTGTGGGGTTTAATGTGGGTTTATTTGGCGGCATGGGCCATAACAGGTGAGATGCATATGTGCACCCTACACACAGAACCTGCAAGTCACGGTGACATGAAAGTATGGAGGGTGTATGCGACAATGAAAACCTAATGTCAAAGATTAGAGATGATATGCAAGTGGGTTGCAAGGGTACACATACCAATACCACATCCACTGCCACAGTAGAGAGCACAGTGACAATGAACATTGTGGTGGGGGCGCAAGCAGATTTGAGTATGATAAGAAATATGAGAAACTGTGAAGGGTTTGGAAGAACTCCATGTAAGTAGGGAATGAGTCACTTGACCACTCACGGTTTGGTTACACTTGGGAAGTTCACAATGCACGTGATTGCATGCGGTGGTGTGCCATTTGTGGGCATTTTATCTGTTGTTGGGGGCATGTGGTGGTCAGAAGAAAATCAGAAACTTGTGGTGGTCATGAAGGCAGGGACATACCTATTCGTTCATGACTGCATTGGTCAGAGGTATGTGTGTTTGACACGATTGAAGGGTAGTCGGTACATGTTTTTAGCGAGATTTAAGGGTACTTGGGGAGTTGTCAAGCGCCGGATTCTGACGGACTTCGGTACTGCCGAAGGGTATTGTCGAAAGGTCGGG
>QLPI01013571.1:0-10992 GCA_003314275.1 Chroogomphus rutilus | reverse complement strand
TGTCCACAATGATCAGGAATAGAACAAGGAATGTGGACAACAATAGAACAATAAAGTATGGCCAAGGACAAAAGAGTGAGTGAGAATAGAACAATGGGGGTGGCCAAACATAAAACAATAGGGCCACTGCTGAGTGACAACAAAGAGTGAATGTCCCAAGGGTAAATGGACAAGGGGAAGGACAGGGAATGAATGGGTGACAATGAATAGAGAGGGTGGGATGAGGAAAGTGAACCAAATGATGAACTGAATGTACTGATCCAGGGCTATACATGATATGGGTAAGGGTCGGCCGGTCGGTACTGCCGAGTAAATCGGAGCTTGGTATCGGGGGCTTGACATTGCCATCTGCAAAAGTGAAGCATTTCGCCATCGAGCTCGGGCTATCAACGGTTTGAGGGGGAGTGTAGGAAATACAACCGCAACACCCAAAACCCCCGATTAGTAAGCAAGGCCATTATTGGCCATTTTAGGTCTTGCGCAGGTGCAAGACATTCTTTTATTCCTTTTTTATATAGTTTATTGTATTCAAAAACTATAAGTAGTTACAGTCTATGTACAGTCTTCCTCAGTGGTTTGACATCGCACAAACACTGAGGTAAGATACTATCCGACTCCTATATTATATTATTTAGCTTACCTGTATGCTACAGTAATATTGTCGTATAGGTAAATATTAGTGGTTTGACATTGCGCAAACACTGAGTAATATTGTCGTATAGTTATCTTTACAGGCTGTTCCTCGGTTTCAGCATCTGTGTTATAGTGTACTGAACTGAGTTCGTCCTCTGCTGGATGGGGCTCTTGGTCGTTGTTATCATAATCTGCATATTTGTCAAGCATCGGTTACTGACGGACTTCGGTACTGCCGAGGGGTGTTGTCGAAAGGTCGGGCAGACTATGGCCAAGTCCTGCAGGCCAAGAGTAGTGGCGTTGGCTTCAACGTACTCGTGCATTGCGCCCTACTTGCCGTGCGTGCCACTGTATTTGCAACAGACAGATACTCGGGGGGATGCTGAGGATGCCGGCCCAAGTTGAGGACTTAACAGAAGAGAAGAAGGTAGAAGGGCCTAAGCCTAGTCGATACCCAGAATGAGGAAGTATGTACATCCATGTCCTACTTATATAGGTTAAGAAGCGACATGTGGAATAAGGAATGTGGGACAACAAGGTATGCAGAGCATGTGGTCATTGTCCACAATGAACAAAATTAGAACAAGGAATGCAAAGCGGGGATAGAACAATAAAAGCCAGGATAATAGGATCGTGACTCAAGATGGGACAATAGGGAGTGGCTGAGTATAAAACAATGGGGTCGTGTCCGAGGATAATACAAGGACAGGAAGTCCAGAGGTAAAACGGACCGAGGAGTGTGAATGGCGGATGTGCCGAGCCGGGACCGGCACACCAAGTGTTGTGCATGCGACGGGGGCACTTGGTTGTGGATATAGGATGATTGCTCGGTCGGCACTGCCGGCAGATGGGTCTCAGTACGTGGACTTGACAATATTCAATTTTGTCGTCGACAACCTCCTCAATGTGTGATTCTTGCTCGAAGGGGGAGGTGAGACGCCATAGTTCTATTGTCGGCGAGGTATAACCAATGAGAAGGGGCAGGGTACCAGAGGCTTCGCGCTCCCTTCGTTGATTTACTGTGGGGGTGAGCCGATTGTCATCCATGTGGGCTGTGGATCTAGTTCGTGGGGGCATGATCATCAGAATGGAGGTGGCAAGGAAAGTAGTGTGACTCAGAATATACTGTTAGACTTTGGTAACGCCAAGATATCGGTCAAGTCCTGCAAACCATTTTAGAGTGGCTATGCTTCAACATGCTCATGCGTTATGCCCTGCCGTTCCGTGCGTGCTACTAATTTAGACAGGGAAGAGGCTCATGGGGATGCCAAGGGCATTGGTTTGAGCAAAGGACTTAGATAGGGGAGGTGGGCAAGGGGTGCAAACCGATTCGATATTCTAAGTGAGGAACTATCTACATACATCCCGCTACTTATATAGGTTAAGAAGCAAGATGTGAAACAGGGTGGCGTAAGGAATGGAGAACAATAAGGTATGAAAAACCACATGGAGGCATTGTCCACAGTGATCAAGAATAGAATAAGGAATGTAAGTGGGATTAGAATAATGGAATATGGCTGAGAATAAAATAATGAAATAGTGGGTAAGAATAGAACAATAGAGGATGACTGAAGATAAAACAATAGGGCCGTGATCAGGATAATAAGGGGTCATTACATGTTCGGAGGTGAATGGGTGAGGGGATGGAAGGATAGTGAGGGACAGGATGGATAGGATGGGAGAAGTAGTCTAGACAATGTACTGGGTGTACCGAGCTGAGACTGTGTGATAGTGAGAATAATATGGGTAAAGGTCAGTTGGTCGGTTGGTATTACCGAGTGTACCGGAGCTCGGTATTGTGGTCTTGACAAGATCACAGGTCTTGACTATGAGACCAAACCTGCTCCTGAAGTTGGGAAGAGTATGCTTGGGAAGCATGTTTGCAGTGATAAGGTAGACAATGAGGATGTCATGTCTCGATGGCCCTGCAAATTGCCAAGACTGCGACAGAGAAAGCCAAAGCAAAGGCACCAGTAGCCAAGACTAACCTGCTCCCTGTTGCCATGCTACCAAAGCCAGGTCTGCTGGTCCCAAAACCAGCACCCTTAGCCATGATCCTCACATGGCCACTGGATCCAAGCCTGACACTTTGCTGGACTACCCTTCAACAAGGTGAGACTCTTTCCCCCACTTCTCTCCCTCATATTAATATGATATTAAAGTTGTTATTATTTTATCAAGAAGGACCTATTATCATGCAGTGGCTAGAAAGATCCATTCCTTCATTACTACAGTCTATTGAAGGTGTTTCCTTACCAGAGCCTCTTATAGATTACTGCCATTTCAGAAAGACTTCCTGCAGATATGAATTGTGCCTTATGCATCACTGGATTTCCCTTTAATAAGGTGAGAGTCTTGGCCCAAACACTTTTCCATATTAATTTGATATTAAAGATGTTATTATTTCATCAAGAAGGAATTCTCATTAGATAGCTGCTAGAAAGATCCACATACCTTCTTTACCGGTGGCCATCCAAGGTCCTTCCATTCCAGAGCCTCTCAAAGACTGCTCTGTTCTGAACAAGACTTGCACCATCTTAGGTAGGATGGCTGGGAATATGGATGGAGATGTATAGCAGGCCTATCTTTGAGCAGGGTGAGAGTCTTGACCTAAATGCTCTCCGTCATATTAACTTGATTTTATAGATGCTAAGATTTTATCAGGAAAGACCTCTCACCAGTCAGCTGGGAGATGAACTGATATAAATATCTATATTCTCCTTACCGGGTCACATGCGACTTTACTTTCTGCCCCATCCATGTCATCCTGTTCTGTTGTTTCCCATGGAAAAGTGGCATTGAAGTCACTAAGGTTCCCCACATGCCATCACCAATACAACACCTTCAGCAGCACATGAAAACCTGAGGTTGATCTTTGGGGTGGTGGGTTCATCACATACTTGATCTCAAACACTGAGAGGCTTGTACCTGCTTTTAGATGGAGTTTTGCCATAAGTTTATTGAATTGTGGTTGTAACACTGTCAGTAACAATTCATCCTTGCAGATTGTTCCTATTGCGAGTATATTTTAGTCCACATATACTTTTTTCAAAGATATGGAAGGGCATGTTTTTCATTCCAAGTTCGAAAAGTTAATAGCCAATAGTGAACAATGATATAAGTGATTCTGTCAGGAACTTTTTTCCAAAACAATTAATCATGATCTACTCTATTTCCAGCATTACAATGTCACCAAAATGCTCCCAGGAGTTCATAGGAATTGATCATCAAAGTCAAAGCTGCATGAACTTCCACCTGTACTCTCCTTTAGTGTATACCCGCAAATTAATACCTCTTGACTATGTGGCCCTGGACCCTGACTCACCAAGTCATTCATGTTGTCTTTACAAATTTATATCCAGTATTATCACAGAACATAATTTGTCTGACCTACCACTCTGATATGTCACTGAGGACCATTCATTATTATTTAACAGCTTCCTTTCTCTAAATTACCACTGGTTGATAGGTGCTCCTCTGAAAGCTGGGGACTCAAGGTATGCCCCCATCTTTGATGAGTGCTGTTTGATCACAAGTCATCTGGGCGTTCACTAAGTTGTTGCACATGTACACCCCAGAGTCTTCTGTATTGGTAAGGTGAGTAAAAATCATTTTGTGGCCAAAAAACCATCCCTTTGCTCCCCCCACAATCACTTCATCTCAAATGACCAAACAGGGTAACAATACACTAAAATGGCTGTGAGAACTCATAGGCAGGTACAATGTGTGATAAAACCACTCATTGCAGATATCAAAGCACTAAATGGCTTGCATTCCCCAGTGTATACCCTGGCTGTGAGAACTCATAGGCACATAAAATGTTTGACAAAAACACTGATTGCAGGTGACCGCTTTTCTTGAGAATTACCCCTGATCATATTAATTATAAATAATGAGTTACATGATTTTAATTCTTGGTCACCGACATCTCTCATTACCAACCTCCACAGACATGTAGGGAATCGTACAGTCACTCAATGAGCTACATGAATGATATCCGCTGCCTTTTCTGCAATCATGTATGCCATAGCTAATGAGAAAATTTTGAATTGAAACAAACATGGATAAGAAAGGACTTGGTACACCAAGTGTATGTGCTGTAATATGAATGGGGATGATTGAGATATCTATGATGTAGAGGTTTGTGGTTCCATACACATTATTATAAGAAAAAAAGGTGGCCGCCAGGCTACCATTCTTGCAAAAGACTGCTGCTAGGCAAAGGCTGCCACCAGGCGTGGCAAATTAACATGGATGGTCTTCCTCCCTCTCTGTCAAGACCCTGGTACTGAGCTCCGGTACACTCGGTAATACCGACCGACCGTCCATCCTCTACCCATATTATTCTCACTATCACATGGGCTCGGTACATCCGGTACATCATCTAGGCTTCTTCTCCTATCCTATCCGTCTCGTCCTTCACTATCCTTCCATCCCCTCACCCGTTCCCCTGAACATATGACAGCCACTCATTATCCTGACCACTGCCCTATTGTTTTATCTTCGGTCGTCCTCTATTGTTCTATTCTCACCCACCACTTCATTATCTTATTCTCAGCCATACTCCATTATTCTAATCCCGCTTACATTCCTTATTCTATTTCTAATCACTGTGGACAATGCCTCTATGTGGTTTTCCTTATGCCACCCTTTTCCACATCTTGCTTCTTAACCTATATAAGTAGCGGGATGTATGTAGATAGTTCCTCACTCAGAATATCAAATCAGTTCACACCCCCTTGCCCGCCTTCCTCATCTAAAGTCCTTCGTTCAAGCTGATGTCCTCAGCACCCTCACGAGACTTCTTACTGTCCAAATTAGTGGCGCACACGGAACAGCAGGGCACAACGCACGAGCATGTTGAAGCCTAGCTACTTCAAAACGGTTTGCAGGACTTAACCGATATTTCAGCATTACCGAATCCTAACACTCTCAACTTAAAGTCAAGCTTGGAGTGCCTTTGATGCTACTCAAAATCTAGATGTAGGTCAGGGACTTTGCAATAGTACATGACTTTGTTTGATTCAAATGACCAACAGGGTACTGTTTGTGAGGATCATTTCAAGGCCATCAGCAGGACAGACAACATTTATCCCCAGAATCACAAATTTACCTGCCATTGCATTAGATACAGCTGGGATTGCATAGCTACATGCTATAGCTCAGGCTCATCTGGTGATCTAGCCACATCAAAGGGTGCTTAGACCTCTACAAGTTGTCCCTCAAATTGATGCTTCATCAGAAAATCTATCAGACACAAGGTCAATCTCTGGGAACAGTGAGAATAGACTTATTGTCAGGCTCTGGGAATGCCAAGGTATCGGACAGGAACGGCCAAGTCCTGCAGGCCAGGAGTAGTGGCATGGCTTCAACGTGCTCGTGTGTTGTGCCCTACTTCCCATGCATGCCACTGATTTGGGACAGAAGTGATACCCGGGAGGGTGCCAAGAGTGTCGGCCCAGGTAAAGGACTTTAGACAGGAGAAGGGAGGACAAGAAGGCATAAACCTAGTTGATTTCCATAACGAAGAACCATCTACATACATTGGCTACTTATATAGGTTAATAAGTGAGATGTGGAATAGAGTGGCACAAGGAATGGAGAACAATAAGGTATGAAGAATCATGTGGAATAGAACAAGGAATGTGGGCAAGAATAGAACAATGAAGTATGACCGAGAACAAAAGAGTGAGTGAGAATAGAACAATAGAATGTGGCCGAATATAAAACAATAGGGCCATGACCAAGTGGCAACAAATAGTGAATGTCCCAAGGGTAAACAGGAAAGGGGAAGGACAGGGAGTGGAAGAATAATAAAGAATAGGAGGGTGGGATAGGGATAATGAACCGAATGTACCAAGCTGGGGCCACACACTGGTGAGGGATGATATGGGTAAGGGTCGGTTGGTTGGTACTGCCGAGTAAATTGGAGCACAGTATCATGGGCTTGACACTTATGGGTATTCTCTGTTTTCACATGGACAATTTTATGTAGAGGTATCAAGGGGTACAAATTGGAGAAGAGTACATGTTTTGTTACTGGAGGGAAGGAAGACAAGTAATATTATGTATAGAGAAGTGTTACTCAAGGACAATTCATAGATATTAATAGATAGGATTGGAAAATTGTAGTTTTGGCTGGGCTCTGCTTAGGTCTTAGCTGGGCTCTGTTGGGGCTTTGGATGGGCTCTGCTGAGGTTTTGGCTGGACCTTGGCTGGGGTTTTTGTTAGAACCAGGGACTATTGAGTCACTTCATATATATATTCAACATTCACACTGCAATATCTCCCCCAGCTATTCCCAGATCAGGACGCAACTTCACACTGAAGTTCTATTCATCATGAGAAACCTACATTAATATTTCTATGATTTTAGGAGTGGGTTTTACCTCACACTGTCTACCTGGCCCCATACTACCCCAAGGGCCGGCTCACCTCATTTGGACACATTGGGAAGGGGATACACTGGCATGTAAATTTCTATTCAGTATATTCTCCATTCTATTCTATTTCTATCACTTCCCCTGTGAAGTTTTCCTCTATATCATTCCCACCGCATATATGCGGGTGTACCATGCATATGGCCACATTGGGCCGGCTTCTAACTTCACTCCATGAAGTTTTCACTTATAAATAAGTTGTCTATTTTATATAAGACACGAGCAGTTTGTAGTAGTATAACAAGCAATGATAACTGTATCTCTGTCCCCCATCACACTAGTCATTAGGTTACACTCATAAATACATCACTCGCACTGAATCGAAGGTTAAGCGCCGAGGGCATACTTTCCTATTTAGGACTAGAGCACCAACTACTCGTCGTACAGCAAGGCCAGGTCACAGTTGGGTTTCCAACCACATATATTATATTACATTACTACATATTATATCTTACTTGTGGGAGAACCACAAATCTATAAACCGATGCTTTGGCACCCAGGCCGGTTTCCTGGTATGGCACCTAAGTGGAGAGTAAACCCGGGACTCAGCTCCTAGTAGAATTGCCTTAGAGCAATATATTTTCTATAGATAAATACATCTAAATTCATAGGAAAATCTAAGGCATCATTATCCTATTTGCCTTACCAACTCTCCAATATTATAGCGTGGGAACACCCCAGGAAACCCTATCTGCCAGATCCAACTACAGTTTTGGATGGGATCTGCTGGGGCTTTGGCTTGGCTTTGGCTGGGTTCTGCTAGGGTTTTGGCTAGGCTCTGCTGGGGTTTTGGCTGGGCTCTGCTAGGGTTTTTGGCTAGGCTTTGGCTGGGCTCTGCTGAGGTTTTGGCTGGGCCTTGGCTGGGGTTTTGGCTGGGCTCTGCTGGGGCTTTAGCTTGGCTTTGGCTGGGCTCTTCTAGGCTGGCTGGCTGCTTCTACCTGGAGGTTGGAGGGTGGCTCATGTTGTAGATGTTGATATTGGTGTCTGCTTGTGTAATTGAGAGCACTGGGCTGAGATGATGTGAGACAATGTGAATCTGAGTAAAAGAGTTGGAAGTCAGATTGGCTAAAATCAATATCAGAGAGCAAGGAAGGTTGTAGTCTCTGGGTCCTGGATGGGGTATAGAGTGTACCAGTGCTGGGACGCTAGTGTAAGTCAGGACATGGGGTAAATGTAGGGCTCTTGAATGTCAAGTACATGTACCGAGAGCCTGGTAATTTGGCAGTGCCAACTGAGCAGTCATCCTATGTCCACATATAAGTGTCCATGCCGCATGCAAGTCACTTGGTATGCCAGTCTTGGCTTGGCACATCCACCACCCACATTCCTTGCCCTTATCCCTCATCTACTCTACGCCATTCACCATGCATTAATCTCACCACACCTACTCCTCACTCCTCGATCCGCCTCCCCTTGGGACTTTCCTGTCCTTGTTTTATCCTTGGCCACAGCCATTGTTTTATAGTTGGGCACTCCCTATTGTCTTATCCTTGGCCATATTCCCTATTGTTCCATCTTTAATTGTTCTACCCCCATTTGCATTCCTTCATTCTGATGTTACTCATTGTGGAAAAATACTCCCACATGCTCTGCATACCTTACTGTTGCACATTCCTTATTCCACATGTCGCTTCTTAAGCCTATATAAGTAGGGCATGCATGTACATACTTCCTCATTCTGGGTATCAACTAGGCTTAGGCCCTTATCTTCTCCTTTCTCTGTAAAGTCCTCTGCTTGGGCCAGCACCTTTGGCATCCCCTGAGTATTCCCTCTGTCCCAAATAGGTGGCATGCACAGCAGGTAGGGCACACCGCATGAGTATGTTAAAGCCAAAGCCACTACTCCAGGCCTGCAGGACTTGGCCATTCCCTATCCAACCTCTCGGCACTCCCAAAGCTTGACATTGAATCAATATCAGGTCCTAGTCTTGTGGGTCAGTAGTGTTGATGAGTGAATGAGTGACTTCCTGTCAAGTACACGTACCGAGGTCCCGATTATTCGCCAGTGCTGACTGAACAACCACCCTACATCCATGTACAAGCATCCACGCAGCATGCATAACACTTGATACACCGGTCTCGGCTCGGTACATCCGCCATCCACATTCCTCAGTCCGTTTCACCTCGGGACTTCCTGTCCTTGTACTATCCTCGGTTACCAGCCTTGTCTTATAGTCGGGCACCTCCTATTGTCCTATCTTTGGGCACATTCTATTATCCTGTCTTTTATTGTTCTATCCCCGCTTTGCATTCCTTGTTCTAATTTTGTTCGTTGTGGACAATGAACACATGCTCTGCATACCTTATTGTCCCACATTCCTTATTCCACATGTCGCTTCTTAACCTATATAAGTAGGACATGCATGTACATACTTCCTCATTCTGGGTATCGGCTAGGCTTAGGCCCTTCTACCTTCTTCTCTTCTGTTAAGTCCTTGACTCGGGCCAGCATCTTCAGCATCCCCCCGAGTACCTGTCTGTTGCAAATACAGTGGCACGCACGGCAAGTAGGGCGCAACGCATGAGTACGTTGAAGCCAACGCCACTACTCTTGGCCTGCAGGACTTGGCCATAGTCCGCCCGACCTTTCGACAACGCCCCTCGGCAGTACCGAAGTCCGTCAGTACCCAACGCTTGATACTTCCTTGAAATGCTTGCAGTTTTGTTGCTTTATCCATAGTCTGCTATAAGGTGCGCTCTCAGGCATTAGGGACAATGGGGGCAATGGGGGAGATAGCAGGGATGTACTTAATCTGTGGGTGGGTGTCAGGAGTCGGATACTGATGGACTTCGGTACTGCCGAAGGGTGTTGTCGAAAGGTCGGGCGGACTATGGCCAAGTCCTGCAGGCCAAGAGTAGTGGCGTTGGCTTCAACGTACTCGTGCGTTGCGCCCTACTTGCCGTGCGTGCCACTGTATTTGCAACAGACAGATACTCAGGGGGATGCTGAAGATGCTGGCCCGAGTCGAGGACTTAACAGAAGAGAAGAAGGTAGAAGGGCCTAAGCCTAGTCGATACCCAGAATGAGGAAGTATGTACATCCATGTCCTACTTATATAGGTTAAGAAGCGACATGTGGAATAAGGAATGTGGGACAACAAGGTATGCAGAGCATGTGGTTGTTATCCACAACGAATAAAATTAGAACAAGGAATGCAAAGCGGGGATAGAACAATGAAGGACACTATAATAGGATCGTGGATCGAAATGGGACAATAGGGAGTGACCGAGTATAAAACAATGGGGGCGTATCCGAGGATAATACAAGGACAGGAGTCCCGAGGTGAAACGGACCGAGAAATGTGGATGGTGGATGTACCAAACCGAGACCGGTGTATCAAGCGTTATGCATGCTGTGTGGATGCTTGTACATGGACGTAGGATGGTTGTTCGGTCGGTACTGGCGAATAATAGGACCTCGGTATGTGTACTTGACAGTGGGAGGGAGAAGGGGTGGGTATACGAGGGCAGCTCTCTCAGGGGTTTTTCCCAGGGTGTAGTCCACATCTGCAAAAGTGAAAGGAGTACAAGATTCAAATTTGCTGGTAGCATATCCATCCTTTTGGGCTTGCAATTTGAACACAGCCTTTTGCAGCCAGGCAGGGTTGGGTCCAGCTGGGATGCTCATCCTGACACTGTTGAGATGCACTGAAGTCCCCTTTTATGTTTCCATTTGTGCATGACTGGTATTTGGCCAGATATGACTTGTTTTATGTATTACACCTTCGATGTTTTGAGCTGAGTTTGAATTTAGCTTACATAATAACACAGTTTTCACTTTTGTGCTCCAACAGGTTATAGGCCCCGTGCTTTATCTATAGACATCTACATAACACCACCTATTGTGTTTTGTACTTATCTAGGCCCTCTATCATTGGCCAGCAACTGATCCGTGATCAGAGCCCATCTAGGCACTATA
>QLPI01013565.1:0-16172 GCA_003314275.1 Chroogomphus rutilus | reverse complement strand
GAGTTTAAAGAGGGTCGTCCCCTGACAACAATAGGGAGTGGCCGAGTATAAAACAATGGAGTTGTGACCGGGGATAATACAAGGACAGGAAGTCCCGAAGGGAGATGGACCAAAGGGTGAGTGTGGATGGTGAATGTGCTGAGCTGAGACCGGCGTACCAAGTGTTATGCATGTGGTGTGGACACTTGGTCGTGGATATAGGATGGTTGCTTGGTCAGTGTTGCCGAATAATTGGGTCTCGGTACGTGTACTTGACAGGTAGGCAAATAGATATGAGGGGAGAATAGAGGTCTTAGTGTTTAGTCTATGTTCTAGCTTTAGATAAAAGGCTTTCTGTTTTCAACTTGTTGTAAAAGCTTATTACAATTTATTGGGAGTAAAGTTTATGCTACTCTAAACACTCTAGTTATATAGTAAGTGTAGCATCTACTCAACGCTGCATATGCCTACGCATGCCCCTCCTAGAGGTGCGTGTGGTTCCCATCAATGACATGTGATAGTGTTATGGCCCGTACTCTCACTAAACCCATACCAGCCCCCACAACGACCCACACCTTTTCCGGGACTTTTCCAATCGCTCAAAGACTGAATAACCGATTTCCGGATGTCCGATATATATTCCGAACCTCTGAAGACTCCGAAGTCAAGGTTCCGATACTTTGATAACCGACGTGCAGGACCATCGCGTACCTTACTTCCTTGTTCTTCTTTCCTATTGACCCCTTGTACTCCCTTTCTCCTTGTTTTATGACCGGCAAAGATAGTACAAGGATAGTCGCATGTATATAGTCTCCCAGTCAACTAGACTGTTCGCTAGTACAAATATCGACTTAGTCTACCCTCTAGTTTCTGATTCATTTCCGGTAAACTCCCATCTCCTTTCCGAAATTAGGGACAGACGATCGAGGAGGGCGCAACACACAAGTTGAAGCCAAGTCCCTTCGACCTCGAACACCTTAGTGACCAGATAGAACCAATCCGCGACCGACCCTAAGCTTCCGACGCTCCCATCCCCGTCTGTGGCCGTTCCGACCCCCGTCCTCGGCCTTCGGTTCCTTCACGGACCACTACGCTAATCCGGATAAGCCCTTTTGGAAGTATTAGCTAAGCACCTGACATGCGGACTTAACAGATAGGTGACTGATGTGTTTGTCACATGTGCTGATGCGTGTAATTGTAACGTGTTCATGACTTGTAACCACTGCACGGGCAGCTTAATACACAGGAGAAATAATACGCATGCCTACCTGGTTCCAACACTTCCTGGGCTTTGCCAATTTCTACCGACACTTCATCTTCAACTATTCAGACATCACCATACCCCGCACTCAGCTGACACATAAAGGAGTGCCATGGGCATGGACTGAGGACTGTCAAAAGTCTTTTGACCTGCTTAAAATGGCCTTTACCTCAGCACCTGTCCTGCATCACTAAGAACCCAACCTACCTTTGGTTATGGAGAACTATACTTCAGATTATGTCCTTGTGGCCATTCTTTCCGTTATCAATTCTGAAGGTGAGATTCATCCTATTGCTTTTCATTCCTGTAACTTTACTGCTCCCGAACTAAACTATGATATTTATGATAAAGAACTTTTAGCAATCTTTGAGGCATTTAAACACTGGCAGCACTACTGGGAAGGCTCTGCCAACCCCATAGATGTCATCACCAACCACAAGAATCTCAAATATTTTTCAACTACTAAAGTTTTAACCCATAGACAGGCATGATGGTCCAAATACCTCTGTCAATTCAACCTTACCATTTGTTTCCATCCCAGCAAGCTTGGCACAAAATCCAACACTTTTACCAGACGATGGAATGTCTATCTTAAAGAGGGGGGTGGCAACTATGGCACCATCAATCCTCAAAACCTCCAGCCAATTTTTATGACTACTCAATTAGTAGAATCCCTTCGGGCTACTCAACTCATCATTCTGTCCTTATGAGCAAGTATCATTATGGATTCAGAAAAATTCCATTCCGATATACTTTCAGCCCTCCCAACCAACCTTATGGCAATGCCCCATCTTAGCACTTCTGAAATGCCAAACCCAAGATAGATGCAAAGCTCAGATGGTTTCCTTTGACTATACAATCGAATCTATGTCCCTGACTCCAACAACCTCAGATTATATGTCTTACAATACAAGCATGCAAGCATGACCACGTCCTCTCAGGACACTTTGGTCAAACAAAAACACTAGCCCTGGTCTGCCATGAATACACCTGGCCAGACCTATGCATCTCGGTCATCGAGTTTTGCAAATCCTGCACTACATGTATGCATTTGAAATCACAGTGTCACAAACCCTACAGCTTCCTAAAACAACTTCCCAAAGTATCTTGATTCCTATGGTTGACACAATCACTTTGGCCAAACTGGCTAAACTGTTTGTACTTCACCTCTTTTCCAAACATGGTATGCCAAGTCATATAACATCTGACTGCAGAAGTGAATTTGTCTCCCACTGTCAAGACCACGATACCAAGCTCCAGTTTATTTGGTAATACCGACCGACCGACCGACCTTTACCCATATTATCCTCACTATCATACGGTCTCGGCTTGGTATGCCTGGTACATTGTCTAGATTACTTCTCCTATCCTATCCTTTCCACCCCTCACTATCCTCCCATCCCCTCACCCATTCTCCCCCAAACATGTGATGACCACTCATTATCTTGGTCACAGCCCTATTGTTTTATCTTCAGTCATCCTCTATTGTTCTATTCTCACCCACTCCTTCATTATTTTATTCTCAGCCATATTCCATTATTCTAATCTTGCCTACATTCCTTATTCTATTCTTGATCACTGTGGACAATGCCTCCACATGGTTTTTCATACCTTATTGTTCTCTATTCATTACACTACCCTGTTCCACATCTTGCTTCTTAACCTATATAAGTAGTGAGATGTGTGTAGATAGTTCCTCACTCAGAATATCAACTTGGTTTGCACTCTCTCGTCCGCCCCTTCCCTGTCTAAAGTCCTTCACTCAAGCTGACATCATTGGCACCTTTGCAAGCCTCTCTCCTGTCTAAATCAGTGGCATGCATGGAACAGCAGGCACAATGCACGAGCATGTTGAAGCCTAGCCACCCCAAAATGGTCTGCAGGACTTGACCAACTCCTCGGCTTTACTGAGTCATAGCACCCACTTCTTCAGGTCACTTGGTAAAGCTCTCAACATGCATCTACATTTCACCTCAGGCTACCACCCAGAAGCTGATAGATAGACCAAACATGTAAATCAGACACTGGACCAGTACCTTTGAGTCTACTACAACTACCAACAGGACAACTGGTCCAAATTGTTGCCACTAGCCAAATTCACCTATAATAATGCTCCCAAGTCTACTATGGGCATTTCCCCCTTCTTTGCTAACAAGGGACACCACCTAAACCTCACTGTATACCCTGAACGTGATCTTGCCTCCTCTTGACCATGCAAGTTTGCCATAGACCTAAATCAACTCTATGAAGCTCTGAAAGAGAAATTCAGTCATGCTCAATCACGATATCAAGTATTGGCAGACTCCTGAAGACTTGCTGCTCCTGAATTTGCAATTGGATCAACAGTATTCATCAAAGCTCAGTTTTACCGTGCCACTCAACCCTCCAAGAAGCTGGCAGAGAAATTTCTTGGCCCCTTTGAGGTAATTGCTCAAGTTGGCACTCACTCCTATACTCTCCATCTGCCCAACTCCATGTAGGCAATACACCTGGTCTTCCATTTCTCAATGCTCAAACCTTTTACACCCAACTACATACCCAATTGAGTTCAGCCTCCACCTCCCCCTGACAAAATTGATGGAGAAATCGAGTATGAGATAGCCAAAATCCTTGACTCAAAGACCAACCGATGATGCAAACCTTGTAGCCTCCTTTACCTGGTCTGCTAGATGGGTTATGAAGGCACTGAGGATGAGAATTCTTGGTTACTAGCAACTGAGCTTGATAACACCCCCTGAGATTGTCCTGGAATTCCATCTTGCCTACCATGATAAACCAGGCCCATGGCCTTTCAAACCCAACTAGGGTTCTCCTTACAAGTCCCTATGACTCCTGAATCCCCTCCTCAGTTCCCCTTGCTTCTAAATTCCTCAGTCCATTTATTTTCTATGCCTATTCCAACTGAGGCTCCCAAAAATTTGGCATGTCTCTGTTTCTTTTATGATTTTCTGTTTTCTTCCCCTTCCTCACTCTTTTCATTTCCATCCCCCATTCCTTCCACTTCTACTCCACCTCTCCTTGAACCTCTCCTGAACCCCCCTGAACCCAGGTTGGCCTGTCTTCCCAGCTGACTCAACCCAGTGGCCCTGTCCAAATCTCCCGCCTCAAAGAAGTCTACTCAGATGGAGGCAAGCAACTAACCCTACAAACACAGTCCTTGGCATCAGCCAACCAACCAATTGACCCCTGACAGAGCCATGTTAAGTCCACATGTCAGGTGCTTAATCAAATACTTCTGGAAGGGGTTCTGGAGGTTTCTGAAGGATTCCATGAGGGGGTTTGGGGTTCCAAGGATGTAGGGGGTCAGAGTCAGATTCACAGACAGAAAGACAGAAGTGTATGGGAAGTGCCAGGGACTGAGGGATGGCCAGTATTCAGGTAGATGCGACTAGTCACTTGAGTGTTTGAGGTCGAAGGAACTTGGCTTCAACTTATGTGTTGTGCCCTCCTCGATCATCTGTCCCTAATTTTGGAAAGTCAGAAAGTTAACCAGAACTGAATCAGAACTTAGGATACAGACTAAGTCGATATTTGTACTGGTTAACAGTCCAGTCAACTGGGGAGTTATATACATATAGCTACTTCCTTGTACTATCTATTGCTGTCAAGATTCAGTTACGCCGAGATGTCGGTTAAGTCCTGCAGACCGTTACGGGGTGGCTAGGCTTCAACGTGCTCTTGCATTGCGCCCTGCTGTTCCGTGCATGCCACTAATTTGGATAGCGAGAGGGGCCTTGAGAGGATGCCGAGGGCGTCGGCTCGAGCGAAGGACCTTTTAGAATTAGGGAGCGGACAAAAGGGGTGCGAATCAATCGATATTCTGAGTGAAGAACTATCTACATACATCCCGCTACTTTTATAGTTAAGAAGCAAGATGTGGAACAGGGTGGCGTAAGGAATGGAAACAATAAGGTATGAGGCAACCACATGGAGGCATTGTCCACAGTGATCAGAAATAGAATAAGGAATGTAAGCGGTATTAGAATAATAGAGTATGGCTGAAAATAAGATAATGAAATGGTGGGTGGGAATAGAACAATAGAGGACGGCCTAAGATAAAACAATGGCAGTGGCCAGGACAATGAGTGGCCGTCATGTTGTTCGGGGGAAACGGGTAAAGGAGTGGATAGGGGGCGAAGGAACAATGGAAGGGGGTGTACGAGGGGAGTGGTCCATACGATGTACCGGATGTACCAAACCGAGGCCATGCGGTGGTGTGAGATAATGTGGGTGAGGGCCGGTTGGTTGGTATTCCTGAGTGAATTGGTACTTGATGTTGCGGGCTTGACAATTGCCAAATATAAGACAAAGGAATGGGGGAGTACAAGGGGTCAATAGAAAAGAGAAAACAAGGGAGTAAGGTACGCAGTGATCCTGTGTGTCGCTTATCAAGGAGGGGAAACTTGGTCATGGACTCGGGGGTTCGGGATTTTGGGATTTTGGATTGTTGCAATGGAGTTGTGGAGAATGGTTGTTTCAGACTTCTGTAGTTGGAAAGGTCCCAGAAAGGGTGCAGGTGGTTGTGGGGACTTGTCAAGTACGCGTACCGATTACTCGCCGGTGCCGACCGAACAACCACCCTACGTCCATGTACAAGCATCCACGCAGCATGCATAACGCTTGATACACCGGTCTCGGCTTGGTACATCCGCCATCCACATTCCTCGGTCCACTTCACCTCGGGACTTCCTGTCCTTGTACTATCCTCGGTTACCAGCCTTGTCTTATAATCTGGCACCTCCTATTGTCCTATCTTCGGGCACATTCTATTATCCTGTCCTTTATCATTTTATCCCCGCTTTGCATTCCTTGTTCTAATTTTGTTCGTTGTGGACAATAACCACATGCTCTGCATACCTTGTTGTCCCACATTCCTTATTCCACATGTCGCTTCTTAAACCTATATAAGTAGGACATGGATGTACATACTTCCTCATTCTGGGTATCGACTAGGCTTAGGCCCTTCTACCTTCTTCTCCTCTGTTAAGTCCTCGACTCAGGCCGGCATCTTCAGCATCCCCCTGAGTATCTGTCTGTTGCAAATACAGTGGCACGCACGGCAAGTAGGGCACAATGCACGAGTACGTTGAAGCCAATGCCACTACTCTTGGCCTGCAGGACTTGGCCATAGTCCGCCCGACCTTTCAACAACACCCCTCGGCAGTACCAAAGTCTGTCAGTATCCGGCGCTTGACAGGACTAATAATGGGTTTGTTGGGGGCATGGGCCATAACAAGCCAACTCGACTCCCAATACATATCACAGACCAATACTCTGCCAGCGATGGCTGAGGGCTCTGCACCTTTCATCTTAAACAAAAAAGCCATCAGTAAAACACCAAATCACCACTCACCCTTGGGGGTCTCCACCACCTTTCTTTGGGCACCTCCTCAGCCTGTCCTTATCCTGGCCTCCTTGGGATTTTTAGCAGCATTCTCTTCTATCTCCCACTTGCATCTGCAAACTCTCACTCCTCCTACTGGCTTCATGGGTTCAACTACAAAGGGGGGGATACTGCCAAGTAAACGATACTGAGCCCCAGTTCACTTGGTAGTACTGACCAAACAACCCCTACTGTTTAATCCCATACACCAGTGACAAGTCACTCTTCACTAGTATGTGGTCTTAGCTTGGTACATTTGGTTCATTATTTTGGTTCACTCCCTTCACCCCATCCCCTCTATTCTTGTTATTCTTCCATTCCCCATCCTTTTCCTTATCCGTTTCCCCCCGGGACATTTGCTATTTACCAATTGTTCGGTCATGGCCCTATTGTTTTATATTCAGCCACTTGCTATTGCTCTATTTTCACTCACACTCCTACTCTTTTATTCTTGGTCATGTTTCATTATTCTATTCTTGGCTACATCCTATTGTTCTATTCTAGATCACTGTGGACAATACTTCCACATTGTCTCCATACCTTATTCTTTTCTCCATGTCTTATGCCACCCTTATTCCACATCTCACTTCTTAACTATCACGACTATAATATGGTGCTCTGATTTACTCGGCAGTACCGACCGACCGACTATTACCCATATCATCCCTCACAGTGCACAGTCTTGGCTCAGTACACTCAGTTCATCATCTGGTTCATTATCCCTACCCCACCCTCCTATTCTTTATTATTCTTCTGCTCCCTGTCCTTCCCCTTGTCCGTTTACCCTTGGGACATTTACTATTCATTGCCACTTTATCATGGCCCTATTGTTTTATATTCAGCCACCCCCTATTGTTCTATTCTTTCCCACAATCTTACTCGTTTATTATTGGTCATATTTCATTGTTGTCAGGGGAACTCCCAATCATGAATCCTGACCGGTACCAGCTCACCCATATTCCACACCTGCCGACCGAGATCCATTTGGCCTACTCACAGTAGTACCAAACGTACCGTACACGGAACAATCAACACTATCAGCGGGTACCCTTCAGAAATGTCAACTATAACCATTGGCCCTCCTTTTGTTGTTTTCCCCCAGTGTTGAGGCCCTGGTGGAACTTCCTGGTCGGTATGGAGGGTGATGCCCGATAGAGCACGGAGTGCCATAGCGATGGTGCTTATATACAGTAGTCAGTGGGCGAAGGGTTCCCTAGAGTTTTCTCTTTGGATCCCCCTTTGCCAGGTAGGCTAGTCACCATGTATTAGGTACCATACTAAATCTTTGGATCCCCCTTTGCCAGTGCACTGCCTGAGGGTAGAATGCCTGCTTAGGTTGCCCTTACAGTAGAAAACTCTCTCCCTTGAGTACCGGCTGCCCCTTCATATGACTCCAAATCAAATTTCTTCAGAAGCAGTGAAAGCGGCAACCCCTCCTCATTCACTTATAAAAACACACCTTACCCTCCATGGATTTGCCATCAGCCCGGGAGTTATTGGACTGACTGGCTGGTATAGAACATGAGTTACTGAGAGAGAGAAGAGAGAAGCAGGATCTGGAGACGAGGCTGAACGCGCTGTTGTGACGAAATATTATTGAGTGGCATTGTACACATTTCCTACACTAAAGCTGTAATATCTCCCCCAATCACTCCCAGATCAAGGTGCAACTCAGCACCGAAGTTCTATTCACCATGAAGAACCTGTACGAATATTTACAGGATTTTAGGGAAATATTTTGTGTAATTCTATGTACCCGGCCTCATACCTAGCTAGCCCCATGGTCTGGAAGAGCAGTTATTGAATGAGATACAGAAGGGGAAGCAGGGAAACGAATAGGAGGACATACAGGGGATATAGGGGAATGCACTCACATGCAGAGGAACGAGAGATAGTGAATCCGGGGCGCATATATGCTGCCACCGAGGACAGCTGACAGAAAGACAGGAGGGGAGGACATGGGACATGGCTCAGGAAGGAGATATTTGTTGCGCACAAGAAGGGAACAAAGGGAGAAGCACTTATATTCAAATGGCACCACTGACAGGTGTCATATCTCTATGAAGATCTCATCGGGGCAGCCCACAATGGGCCGGCCCTGCATATGCTCCACAGTTTTCACTAACTACAGATTATAGTTATATCACGGGATACATGTGTATAAAACAAACTGTAGTTACAAGTAGTTAATAATGGATACAAGAAATATTTTCCCCATCACACTAGCCTTTAGGCTACACTCGAATATCTTTGCCTCGCACTGAACCGGGAGGTTAAGCGCCGAGCGTACTTTCCTATTTAGGAGTAGAACCACAGTTACTCATCGTACAACAATTCCAGGATACAGTTGGGTTCTCCATATTATATATTATTATACTACACCACTACCCATTACATTTCACTTGTGGGAGAACTACAATTCGCTCAACCGGCGTTTTGGCGCCCAGACCGGTTCCCTGGAACGGCGCCTAGGTGGAGGTGAAACCCGGGACTTAGCCTAGGGTAGATCATCAATAACACAAGACTTTCTCTGTCAATAAATAGAATAAAAATCGTAGTAAAATCCAGGGACTCATTATCCTATTTGTAGTGTCGACTCTCCGATATTCTAGCGTGGGAAACCCCAGAAAAACCTAGTTTACCACTCCAAACAACACGCGCTACAGGTGACCACTACGAATCTACTGGCTGGTCTCCAGACCCGTGTTCAGCAGCCCGTGAAATGGATGGTAGAGCCCGCCAAGCCCTCCAAGTTCAATGGCGACTGTTCGCATGGGCAAGCATTCATGCAGTCTTGCACCTTGTACCTCGGTGTCTGTACCACCGATTTCCCCGATGAGCAGTCCCAGATCCTCTGGGCACTGTCCTTTATGAAGACCGGGAGAGCCGCGACCTTCTCTGGCCGAGTATTTGTGCACGAAGCAAAAACGGGCAGGCTGCTCTATGCCAACTGGAAGGCTTTTGCGGAAGGCTTTTGGGAACACTTCTATCCCCTGAATGAGGCCACTGAGGCAGCAAATCAATTAGAGTCATGCCAGTACCACCAAGGCAAGCGCTCGATCGATGAGTATATCGACCAATTTGAAGACCTAGTCAGAAAGGCCGAATATATGGATGGACAGTCCATCGTCATGAAGTTCCAACGAGGCCTCAACCCCACGATCCAGAGTCGCATTGCGCTGATATTAGACAGGAGACCAAAGGATGATGACATCTCGGTGTGGTACACTGCAGCACAAGCGGTAGCTCACACACACACAGTGAACGAAGCCTTCCAGGGGCCTCGATTTCCATCACTGCATGCTTCCATACCACAGCCTAGCCAGAAGCTTGTTGAACCCTTGACCAGGCAAGCTGTGCCTGTACCCCCTAGAATATCGTCAGCCCTTATCCCCCCAATCCCACCTCCTGGGCCCACGCTGGTGGACGTTGATGTAACCAGGCGGCGGTATCCTCTGCCACTCATGTGCCGACAATGCGGCAAGGCCAGTCACTTTGCCGGAGACTGCCCTCAGGCATATGATGTGCATTTGATGATGGCAGAAGAGCATGAAGAGATGCTAGAGTACTGGATGGTCTCTGCGGACCTTTGAGATACCGATGAGGCCAGAGAGGTTGAAGATGTGGATTCGGGGGATTTTGCCCAAGGCAGTGAGTGAAGGATGTGCCCTCACTGCCCTTGTTAATTGCTTTGCTGCTCTGTCTATAGACTCTGATATGGAGAATACAACCATGTATTCAGATGATGATGCCTCAGCCATAAGCGATACAGACACTCCCAAGCCGACTCCACCGAAACTGCTATTCCCCCTCCCTAGGTTAAAACGTTGGGAACACAGTCTCCCTAAACAATATGTAGTGGCTTCCACCCCCTCGCCGAATTCATTGAACCTCAAGGTAGAGATACAGACTACCGACACTGCCGAGGTTAAGGGGGTAACCACCCTACTAGATAGCGTGGCCACAGGACTGTTCATAGACTGAAAGTTTGTGGTTGCCGAGAGATTGACCCTGTGCCCATTCATCCGACCTGCACCAGTGTACAACGTCGATGGTACCCCAAACAAGGGAGGAGCAATCTGACACGTTGTCAATGTGATCTTACACTATTAAGGCCACTCGGAATGGGCCATGTTTGCCATGACTAATCTGGGGAAGCACAAGATGATCCTCAGCTATCCCTGGCTCCGCAATCATAACCCAGAAGTCAACTGGCATACACAAGAGGTCACACTAAGCCGGTGCTCTGCCCAATGCCACACCTGCCGGGTTAAGTTACAGAAGGAACATTGGGAGGAAATGGCAGTTTAGGCTCTCCAGACCGGCCCCTTGTCAGGCATGACCACTGATGAGTCAGAAGACTGCAAAGGTATTGACGACAGTGTGCCCTTCCTCAAGCCAGGTGATCACCTTTTTGCGACCGTAGCCCCCCTGAATGTTCCAATTGCCACTATCGCAGCCACCACAACCACACAGCAACTGGCCAAATGGGTGCTCCAGAGCACTCCCCCCAAAGAGAAAGGGATGATCCCGCCCTATCTCCAAGACTTTAACAACCTCTTCGAGAAGGAGTCCTTAGATTCTCTCCCTGAGCAGAAGATGTGGGACCATGCTATTGAACTGGAACCCAGAGCAAAACTCTCGGCTTGCAAAGTGTACCCCCTCTCTCTAAGCGAACAGCAAGAACTGGATGAGTTCTTATGAGAGAACCTCCGTATGGGATGTATCCGCCCCTCGAAATCCCCCATGGGAAGCCCCATGTTCTTTATCAAGAAAAAGGACGGCTCCCTCCGACTGGTCCAGGACTATCGGGTACTCAATGCGATGATGGTGAAGAACCAGTATCCCCTTCCTATCATCTTGGAGCTCATTGCGCAACTTTGAGGGGCCAAGTACTTCACCAAGCTAGACGTGCAATGGGGGTTCAACAATGTGCGGATCAAGGAAGGAGACGAGTGGAAGGTGGCATTCCATATGAACCAAGGACTGTTTGAGCCCCTTGTCATGTTCTTTGGCCTCACTAACAATCCTGCAACATTCCAGACCATGATGAACAACATCTTTCAGGACCTCGTGATGGAGGGACACATGTGTGTGTACCTGGATGACATCCTCATCTTCACCGAGACTCTCGAAGAGCATTAACGGGTCATCCAGGAGGTCCTTGAACAACTAAGGGCCCACAAACTCTACATTCAGCCAGAGAAGTGTGAGTTTGAAAGGATGAGGATCAGGTACTTGGGCCTCATTATATCTCATAGCAAGGTGGAGATGGACCCTGTCAAGGTAGAAGGGGTCATGGGTTGGCCGACTCCATCAAACTGAAAAGAGATACAGGCCTTCCTCAGCTTCACCAACTTCTATTGGAGGTTCATCGAGAAGTTCTCATACCACACCAGGCTGTTGTTCAAACTTGTGAAGAAGGACGCAAAGTGGAAGTGGGGAGACAAGGAGTGGACAGCCTTCAAAGGGCTCAAGATGAAGTTCATGATGGTGCCCATCCTCGGGTTTGCTGACAACACCCACCCTTACTGAGTAGAAGTAGACAGCTCTGATGTAGCCATGGGAGTGGTCCTTTTGCAGCAGTTGCATGAGGATGGCAAGTGGTACCCGATTCCCTTCTACTTGAAAAGCCTCTCCCCAGTGGAGAGGAACTATGAGATCCACGATGAGGAGATTCTCGCTATCATCCGAGCCTTAGAGGAGTGGAGACACTTCTTAGAGGGTGCTGAACACTATGTCAAAATCTGGACCGACTACAAGAACCTAGAGTACTTCCGATCCTCAAAGAAGTTGAACCGGTGACAAGCCCGTTGGTCCCTCTACCTCTCATGCTTCAACTTCGACCTGCAGCACAGACCAGGGGTAGCGATGGGGAAGTCCAATGCGCTTTCATGTCGGTCAGACTATGGGTCAGGCGTAGGTGACAATAGTGACCTAGTCCTGCTCCGACCAGAACTGTTTGCAATACAGGCCCTAGAAGGAGTGGCGCTGGAGGGAGAAGAGTGGGGGATCGCCCGAGAACTGAAGAGGGCGCTAACTGAAGGGACCCTAGAGGACAAAGTGATGGAGGCGGTGAGGAAACTGTGGGAAGCAGGAGGCAGGTCATTGGTCTCGGCCAAATGGGCAGAAGCCAATGGACTGTTGACCTTCCAAGGCAAGGCATATGTTCCAGATGTGGGAGGCCTCCGACGACAGATCGTAGCCAATCACCACAACTCCAAGGTAGCTGGGTACCCCAGCCACTGGAAGACCCTCGAACTTGTCTCCCAAAACTATTGGTGGCCTCACATGTCTCAGTACATCGGCGAGTACACCAAGACATGCAACCTGTGCTTATGGATGAAGGTCCAGAGACAACAGCCAGCTGGGGAACTCTACCCGCTCCCGATCCCCGAGGCACAGTGGGATGCCATAAGTGTAGACTTCATAGTAGAGCTCCCCAATGCATATGGGTACAATGCCATGATAAATGTGGCCCACATCTTCAGCATTACCGACGCTTGACAGTAAGCTACAGGACAATGGTCTATCAGATCACCAAGAATGTCATTCATAAAGCTTTGAAAAGGCACAGGGGCATTGGATAGGCCAAATGGCATGACTAGCCATTCATAGGACCCATAACAGGTCTTGAATGCAGTCTTCCATTCTTTACCCTTGGCAATTCAGATGAGGTGGTACACGTGCCAGAGGTCAATTTTTGAATAGATTTGAGCCTTTCGGGTGGTGTCTAAGAGGTCAGTGATTAGAGGGAGAGGGTACCGATCCTTTTTTGTAACATTGTTTAGTGCCTGGAAGTTGACACATAGGCAAAGGGAGCCATCTTTCTTTCAGATGAATAGGATTGGTGTGCTATGTGGAGAACAGGAGGCTCTAATAAACCCCATATTGAGATGTTTGTTGGGGAATTCATGCAGGGCTTCTAACTTGGACTGAGAAAGGGAGTATAGTGGTGGATGAGGCATCTTGGCACCATCCTCCAGGGTAATTTCAAGGTCATATGGTCAGTGGGGTCCTAGAGTGTTAGCTTTTGTTTTACTGAAAAAATCAGTGAATTTATGATAATCTTTTAGGATGTTTTCCAGGTCGACTGGGTTGAGGGAAACAGATGGAATAGATGAGACCTTGGCCAAACATGCTGAGGTGGTGCTGATGGTCAAAAGGTCCAGATGGCAAACTTGCAAACCTTCTAGTTTGTAAGCGCTTGCAAAGGCAGCTGCATTGACTAGGGCTATTCATGGAGCTTCCAATTTTGGAGAGGATCCTAGTTGAGGCTGTAGAACAGCAGCAGATGCCAGCTGAGCCAAAGCCAGCAGGACACACCTAGGGTCATTAGCGGTTTTTCAGAATGTAATATTGCCCAAAACCCAATCAATCAATGGATTGTAGTGGTTGAGCCAGTTGTGATTGAGTACTACCAACACCGATAAGTCTAGTAATGTGACATACATACTGATGGACTGGAAATGTCCTGATGGAAATCTAATAGGCAATTTTACACATTCAGTAATGACCAAATTAGTAGTACCATCAAAGAGTTTAAGGAGAAGTGGGTTAATGGAGGTAGTGGGGATTTGATTTTCCCAAACATACGAGGATTCAATGAAGCTATAAGTAGAGCCTGAATCAATTAGGCATTTAAAAGGTGTTACCCAGGAACTCAGCACCAAGTCAGAAAATAGAAGGATTATTAAAGAGTTAGGATTAAGAAGGGCAATGTCAGCTACCAAGAATGCCGGCAAATTGTGGGCTGAGTACTATTGCAATAATTCTGACTTCACGATGCTGATGGGAATCAGCCAAGTCCTGTAGACCGATTAGAGTGACTTGGCTTCAACGTACTCATGTGTTGTACCCTACTTTCCATGTGTGCCACTAATTTGGAACAGATGAGATACCCAGGAGGGTGCCAAGGGTGTCGGCCCAAGTAAGGGACTTCAGACAGGAGGAGGAAAGGCAAGAAGGCATAAGCCTAGTCAATATTCAGAATGGATAACTATCTACATACATGTGCTACTTATATAGGTTAAGAAGCAAGATGTGGAAATAGGGTGGCATAAAACATGGAGAACGATAAGGTATGAAGAGCATTTGGAAGTATTCTCCACAATAATCAAGAATAGAATAAGAGAATGTAAACAAAAATAGAACAATGAAAATAAGATAATAGAGATGTGGCTAAGAATAAGATAATAGAAAATGACCAAATATAAAACAATAGGGTCATGGCCAAGGATAAAACAATAGAAAAATATGTCGAGCTAAAACAGGGTGAGAAATAAATAATAAATGGGGTGGAATTAATTGATAATGAATGAGGGAAGAGTGGATGATGGATAGGAATGGGGAATGTGGGTGATGAATGTGCTGAGCCGAGACCAATGTACTGAGTGACTTGTATGTGGTTTGGTCATTTGCATGTGGAATTAGACTGATTGTTTGGTCGGCACTGCCAAGTTAACCAATACTCAGTATGTGTACTTGACAGGCAGAAGCATTGAGCTTAACCTCAGTACTAGTACTTGCCAAGTCAATGCAATTCCCGGTGTGCTGAGAGGCTGGAGAGTTGCTGACTAGTTTTTTGACTCATTCACCTTAGCTGATTCTTCAGCTTGGATGCCTGAGGTGTGAGTCACCTTGGAGGTAGTAGATCTAGTTTGCGGGGATATACAGTGACACACAAAACTGGTCCAATGTTTGGCACTTTTCACTTGCTCTGAATTTTATGAACCTAATAAAAATCTATAAAATCTGAGAATATTCTCACAAATACCCCTGTATTGGTGCAGCAAGAAGGGAGTGGGTTGTACAATCAATGTCCAAGGTCATGGTACAAGTAAGAGGAAGGGGAAGAAAGGGAAAGAAAAGGATAAGGAAGCTGAGGTCAAAGGAACTCTGAGGGTGATTAGGTTGAAGAAAAGGGTAAGGGAAGGTATGCTAGAGGATGGTGAGGTTTGGAATTCAGATGAAGTAGGACCCTTGAAAAAGGCAAGGATACAGCCTAGAGTGTGTTCCCCCCTCTTCCAGCCTGGTTCTCTCACCCCTCAGCTTTCATCTCCCCCACCTCCTGAGCCGTCACCTCCATCCATTGCTTCACCACCCACAGCAGTGCTGACACCATGTATAATGGTGTCATCACCCACACTACCACCTCCTTCACCACCACCAACTAGGGAATGGCACAGATCACCCATGGGTCAAATTTGGGTGACCCACACCTAACCCATGGGAAACCTGAACCTGGTAACCCATGGGTTTTTTCCCATAGGTCGATGGGTGTCGGGTGCACGCTGCACCCACATGCATGCAGCGTGTATGGCGTATACGGTGAGTATGGCACATACGGTGCATATGGTGCATATGGCGCATACAGCACATATGGCGTGTACAGCGCATTTGGCGCGTATGGTGCATATGGCACGTACGGCGTATATGGCATGTACGGCACATACAGCACGTATGTGTCAAGCCCCTGATTCCAAGCTCATTTGGTTCACTTTCCTCATCTCACCCTCTCTATTCATTGTCATTCATTCATTCCCTGTC
>QLPI01013564.1:0-23934 GCA_003314275.1 Chroogomphus rutilus | reverse complement strand
AAAAGGCTCACCTGGAAGGACTCCCTGTGCCTAACCTGAATATGTCAATCTCCAAGGAAGAAAGGCCCCCAGAAGAAACAAACTGGGATCCAGACTTTGAAGAAACCATTGTCCAAGTTGAAAGGGCAATAGCATATTGGTCAAGAACTCTGAAACCAGCAGAAAGGAATTACTCACCAACTGAGAGAGAAGCTCTCTCCCTAAGAGATGGATTGGTCAAGTTCCAACCCTACATTGAAGGGGAAAGGATAATGGCAGTCACTGATCATACAGCATTAGTTTGGAGCAGGACCTTTCAAAATGTTAATAGGCGACTACTCACCTGGGGAACCGTATTTGCAGCCTATCCAGATCTCCAGATAGTACATAGAGCCGGCCGAGTGCACTCCAACATCAACCCCATCTCTAGGTTGAGAAGACGCGTGCCGTTTCAAGAAGGACCTGCTCGAGACGGATCAGCGGATACAACCTTGAGCTCAGACCAAAGATTCCTCACCGACTTTGATGAGGAAATCTCCCCTCAATTTGAGGTGAAAACCTTGCTGTTAATGGCCCAATTCGAGGAAGAAAATGAAAGAATGGAAGTTAGTACACTGAAAACCAGTGTGGAAGCTGAGATGCACCAGAAGCGACTCTTCATACCTTTCCAATCGGCCAGAACATTTAACCTGGTCACGGCCATCCACTCAAAGGAAATAAATGATTTTGTCTGTGGATACGATGCGGACCCCTATTTTTCTAAGGTGCAAACTGGGATCAGAATGGAGACCAGCTGGAGAAACATTGAGCAACCACTATTTTCCAAAAGAGAGGATGGACTCATCTTTTTTGAAGACTGGAACGGAAACATGAGACTCTATGTACCTAAAAGTCAGCAGTCAAAAATAATGAGTGAGACACATGACAAACCGTCTGAGGCTGCACATGCTGGGTATCATAAGACTTACAATCGGTTGGCAACCACCTACTATTGGCCACGGATGAGCTGGGACGTCAAAAAATTTGTAGTTAGCTGTGATGCCAAAAGGCTATACCCAAAAGACACGCACCAATAGGACTATTGCAGCCCATACCAATTCCTGAATGACCCTATGAAGTGGTGTCTATGGACTTCATCACAGAACTTCTGGAAAGCAATGGATTTAATTGTCTCCTTGTAATCGTTGATAAACTCACCAAACATGTCACTGTGGTCCCTACCATGTCTGATATTGATGAGAGACAAGTTGCTGATCTATTTACCGAAAAAATAATCAGCATATATGGACTCCCAACACAAATTATCACTGACAGGGACTCCAGGTGGACTGGGACATTCTGGAAGGAAATCACTAAATGTTTGGGCATTAGAAGAGGACTAACTACTGCTCACCATCCTCAAGCAGATGGCCAAACAGAAGTTATGAACCAGATCCTTGAAACAGCCCTGAGAACATATGTTAGCCCAGAACTGAATGACTGGCATACATACCTAAGACAATGATCAGTTCTTCTTTGAAGAGGAAGAGAGCTGATGATGAAGACCTTTTGGGAGACGATTCTGGGCAAAACAACCAGCAGGTGGTGAAATGGAGGCCTTCCATTGCTAAACAGATAAGAAATCAATGGGAGTTGTTCCTGGACTTATATAATACTAATTACATAAACGGTCAGTCCAGAAGCATGGCTTACATAATATTAATATTTCGTGACATGACCAGTCACGAAAGTACCAGTCATGGGAATATTATATTTCTTTATTTTAAAAGTAGATACAATGGTGACACAAAAGGCTTCCAAAGCATTCCAATACTTTCCGAACACCTCCACAAGCTTCATGAAGGTATTGCCTTATCAGGAGATTATATAATTAGCTTAGAGTTAGTATAAAAGAAGCTAGTTATGTAGTGTAAAATAACAATCATTTTCACCCATCTTAATCTACAGGATTAAATAAGTGCCAGCAGCACTCTCATAAGTGGACCGAAGTCTGCTTAGGTAACTGGTCCAAAGACCGGAAGCCACACTCAACAATGGGTCCAAAGACCTGTTGAATAAGTTTCATTCTGAAGAGTGAACCTTAACCTTGCTACCAAAGTGGCAGGCTACCTCTTTAAAAACTAAAGTCAGATAAAAAATAGAAAAGTGGAAATAAACCTAAACCAGTCTAGAACTAATAGTTTAACACTCTTAAACTATTAATTCTATATGTAACGAACAGGATACCTGACAAGACCCCCCTTAAATATTCTCTTTGGACAAACGACCCGGATCAGAATCAATAAAGACATTTTGCACAGCTACGTGAGATCTCATTGAATCTTTATTGCAATACTCTTGTGATAACAGATTACGTGAATCTCTGGAGTATAATCTCTTAATTGGGTTCTCCATAAAAATAGCCAGTGCAAGTGTATTTTGTTGTCCTCCTGCATCTTGTCGGAGAACTTGACTTGCCTTGGTTCACACTAAAGTTTTGTCACAGCTTCTTGGGTTCCAAAACAGTGGATGTATTGATGGAGGTGAGGGCAAGCGAGCAGATTATGGAGTCAACCATGACCAGTGATGAGGTGATGTGCTTGGAAGAATGGTATGGGTTCATGCACATATCAAAGAGTGCAAGGAGCTGGCGGTGTGAACGCACATGAGTGTAAGCAAGTGATTGGTTATGCAAGCCATATACGTGAAATGTGGCAACTCACCCAAGCACCCTGCCCCAATGTAGGCTCAATCCACTGCTCATTGAAGCTTGCCTCAAATGCACCACATCTCTCAACCACATCGCACGTATCCTCCCCACACTCCCTCCATTCAGCTCACTCGACTTTAAGAATGTTGATATGGTGGACCTTTGTTATATCCGCGATATAACTCCGACATCCCGGACATCCGACATAGGGTGCTACGAAAGAACCCTACTCTGAACCAAGTCCGAACCTACATTGCCACCTCCGAGTCCGACCAGCATCATTAACCTCGGACCTCGGACATCTTCCTTTCTCGTCGAACAATAGTCTTATTGTAACACCAATGTATATTTCTCTTGTACTCCGTTTTCGTTCATCTTATTGTTCTCTTGATCATTCCTAATTAGTTACAATAAGGATCGTATGTATAAATACCTCCGGTGGGGTACATTGGTATGTACTGCATTGTGCATGTGGTCGGGAGTGTGGTGATGATGGGAGAAAGGATGTTGGCGTGCAGTGGGTGCAGAACACAAACATGCACATGCCGAGGTCTTTCCTCAACCATGCATGATGCAGTGACAGCAGTGCACTACACGTCCAAACAGCCCCACATGGTGGGAATGTTAGGAGGTGCAATGTGCGGGTGTGCACTGGGTGCAGTGGGTGGTGGGGGGGAAGAAGAGAGACACAGCTGTTTGAACCAGTCACATGAGAAAAAACTGTTTGAACCAGTCATATGACCAGGCGGTTCCAAATAATTTGCATTATGGGAAGGGATTATATAAATGCTGACCCAATTAGCTTATGTAAAAATGCCCACAAGTGCCACAACTGAACTTTATACTATAGATTTAGAGGGGGTCTTGTCAGGTCTCTTGTCCGTTGCATATAGAATTGATAGTTTAAGGATGTTAAACCATTAGTTCTAGACTGGTTGAGGTTTATTTTCCATTTTCTAATTCTTATCTGATTTAATTCTTTTCCTAGTTTTTATGGATTTAAGTTTTGAGGGTAGCCTGCCACTTCGGTAGCAAAAGGTAAGGTTTACTCTTTGGAATAAATCTATTCACCCACCTGTTGTAGAGAGTGGCTTCCGGTCTTTAGACCAGTTACCTCAGCAGACTTCAGTCTACCTATGAGAGTGCTACTGGGACTTATTTCATCTTGTGGATGATTATTGGTGAAAAAAATATTATTTTATGCTACAGAACTAGCCTCTATTTATACTAATTCTAAGCTAATTATGTAACCTCCTGATAAGGGAATTCCTTCCTGAAGCTAGTGGAAGTGTTGGGAAGGAATTGGAAGGCCTTGGAAGCCTGTAAGGTCACTGCATCACCATTGTAGTCACTTAACAATAAAAGAAATATAATAGTCCCATAACTGGTACTTTCATAATTGGTCATGTCATGAAATATTGATATTATGTAAGTCATGCTTCTGGACTGACCTTTTATGTAATTAAGATTATATAATTCCAGGAATTTGTTGTACATTGTAGACTGAGAACTTGAGCCAGGAGTTTAGAGCCACTTTTGTAGGTATAGGTAATTGGCTCCATAGTTGTTGTATATTGTGGGTCCACACAAGATGAAAATATAGATGTTTTTCTGTTTATCCATAGGCTCAATCTCCTTGAAAATCAACAGTTAATTGCTGGAGGTAATTCACTCTTGATTGGCTAGCCAAAAACATTATAATATTTTTGGTTGCCAAGATATGGCTGAATTAAGTGGAAATTCATGTGTCACTCTGTTCGGCACTCCTGAGACTTCCAGAGCCCTGGGAGTCTTGACACCCTCATTTTCAGGTGTGTTGACCTGCTCCTCGGCATTCTTGAGGGATCCTGTTTTGTTAGTGTCCTCAGGAACCCAAGTTCCTGTCCAGTTGGCCAATTTGGCCTACTTTTTCTCAGCCACTTTAGTGGTTTCCTTGGCCAGACAAAGCTCCTCTACAGTTTGGACAGCTGGGTCAGCCACTACGTTAGCAGCCTTCTCTGTCTTTTCTGCTTCTATCTTCTCCTCCTTGGCAGCTTCTTCATCCGCCTTTTCTGGGCCTCGGCAGCCTCTTGCACTGCCTGCTCAGCTTTCTCCTTCTCCTCCAACTGGTGCTGCCAGATGAGCCAGTTTTCCTTGAGATGTTTCATTTGTTGTTGGTCTCAGCACCTATTTTTTGCTTAAAAAGTGATGTTGATGGGGGATATAGATGTGGTTAGCTGATGGAAAGCCTGGGAAATTTCCTAAACAATCCATGACATCACATTGGCACCCAGAACTCTATTTTGAAACTCAGCCTACCAGCTTCATGGGACCAGCCACTAGGGGGGGAATACTGTCAAGTCCACATTACCAAGCTCTGGTTCACCTGGCAATACCGACCAACCTTTACGGTTTAAATCCCTCATACCAGTGACAAGTCGTTCCTCACCAGTACATAGTCTCGGCTCGGTACATTCAGCACTTCACTTGGTTCACTCTCCCTACCATATTCTCTCTATTCTCTATTATTCCTTCATCCCACATCCTTTTCCTTACCCATTTCCCTTTGGGATGATTGGCATTCACTCACTATTCAGTCACGGCCCTATTGTATTATGTTCAGCCAATTTTCCATTGTTCTATTCTCACCCACTCTCTCATTATTCTATTCTTGGCCATGTCTCATTATTCTATTCTCATTTACATCCCTTATTCTATTCTTGATCATTGTGCACAATACCTCCACATGATTCTTCATTCCTTATTGTTCTCTATTCCTTAGTCACCCTGTTCCACATCTTGCTTCTTAATCTATTTAAGTAGCAAATCTATGTAGATAGTTCTTCATTCTGAATATTGACTTGGTTTACATTCTCTAGTCCTCCCTCTTTCCATCTGAAGTCCCTTACTTGGGCCGACACTCTTGGTACCCTCCTGGGTCCCTCTTCTGTCCAAATTAGTCGCATACATGGAACAGCAGGGTGCAACACACGAGTACATTGAAGCCTAGCCACCTCAATCGGTCTGCAGGACTTGGCCAGCTCCTGTCTGCACTATCAGCATTACCGAGACTTAACACCTGAGGTGAAATGGACTGAGAAATAAAGAATCAATGGGGTGGGAATAATGACAAATGAATGAGGGAAGAGTAGATGAGGGATAGGATGGAAGATGTAGATGATGAATGTGCCAAGCCAAGACCAATGTATCAAGTGACTTGTATGTGGCTTGGTTACTTGCATGTGGAATTAGACTGATTGTTTGGTTGGCACTGCCAAGTGAACCGATACTCGGTATATATACTTGACACTGGTCCCCTCTGTCCTGCTAGAGATCATTTGCTCCATCCGTTAGTGTGTGGATCAAATCCCCTCCTATTTAGGTTCACCGGTCATGCAGTTGAGAATTGGCGCAATTGGTGTGTCATCTCTATGTCCTTGGGAACATAGAGATACAACTCTCAATAACTGCCATCTCTGACAGAAACTACAATATGATCAAATGAAAAAAAGGTCAGACATTTCCAAAAATAAAAAGAGGATTAAAAAGAAAACACAAACACATACTTCAAATGCTGCATCCAACTGTCCCTGACACATTAACAACCTCACCATCTCGGCCTCATAGCTGAGCAGCTCCAAATGCGCCATACATGTGCAAGAAGAAGCCCCCCGAACCACGCCAGTGCATTGGAAACATGCGAGGCATCCGGGCATTTGGGCATCAGAACACACCAGTAAAAGGAGTGTTCCAGCAGTCTTTGCATTCTGGCTACGATGAAAGGAAGCATAGGTGGAATTGAAAAGGGCCACCAGTTTCTTGGGAGGGACTGCTTTATGGAGTACCTTGCTAGGACCCAGGTTTGCTAGGAACAGTGCTGAGTCTTTTAGGTACATCTGTGAAAAGACATAAGTAATCAGCCTCTTTCAATGCATTACTTTCCCCTAAACCATTCAATCACTTACTTCGTAATCCCGGTTTGGGATTTATGAAAAGATGAAGGATCACACATTCCCATATATGAAGCTGAGACCCACACTCCTCATCGACTGCCATGTGCATTTCCAGTATTCCTCCATGCCTGCATCCATGGGACAGGTGAAATAGGCAAGGAGGAAGTTGATGCATTTGGCAGTGAGGGCCGCAGAAGCCCTCGTCCCAACACCTTCATTCATCACAGCTTGCACAAGGGTCCCAATGTTTCACAGGGACTTGCCGGCAACTGAAGAGAGTGTCCGAAGGTCCAGAACCAAGTTTAGGAGTGGTTCTGTCCATGTACCAAATGAGGAAATGTCCACCTGTTGTGAAAAGTGAGCACATATGAAAAAAAAGGATCAGGTAGACATTCTGCTGTGGCAACCTTCTTGAATTTCTGCTGAATTTTGGAGACCAAGTAATCCGATGCATACTGGACCAATGAAGAGGCAGAGGTCAAGTTTCCTATGGCATATTGACCTTGCCAAACAGTGAATGCATGGGTTAAATGCTGAACAAGTTCCTCTGGGTAACTGGTAGCCACCAGATGCTCAAATGATTTCTCCATGAAAACACGAATAATGTCAAAGTCAGGACCAAAGACCATCAGGTGGGTGAAAACATCGAGGGAAGGGTTGCTGAAATAGCGATAGACACTCAATGTAAGCTCTAGTTTGGCAAGGGGGTCTAGGAAAGTGGCCCTTCTGTTCAACCGAATCGGTTTTGGCATCTTGATATGCCGGTACTCGCCATGCATGAGGATGGCCGTGCTGCAAGCGGAAGCACTGGATGATCAAGTTCCATGCGGTGACGACGATGAGTCCTGACCAAATGAAACAAGTGAAGTCACTCCAGTGTACAACTTGACGAGATCCCCTTGTGGGCCATGAGAAGTGGGCCAGGTATGGGTGGTACCATGCACAAAACTTCCATTGGGAGACAAATCTGAGGGTGCACTGTTGTCATGCAAAATGGCTGACACTGGGCCTTTGGTTTGTGTCGAGTCACGGTCCTGTTGGTTTCTAGCATTGGACATGGCATTTTCCACTGCCAATACGCGCCGGTTGCTAGAAAGCAGGAAACTTAGGATCGGCAAGTGTGATGGAGAGGGAGCATGGAGCCAGGAAGGAGGACTGGACCTCATGCTCCTTGGGCTATCTAAACAAATAGATGAAAATGAGTGAGAGTTGTCATTTACAAAGCAATGTGACAACATACCCTCCTGAGAACTGTTGTTGACGATGATTGAAGATGCAGCGGCGGGAGAGGAATAACGCGCTTCCAACAGAGATATTGGAACAAGTGGTACTTGGCCACCGTTTTCAGAAGCCGTAGGACTAGTGTGAGAGTGCGCAGATGTGACAGCTTGGCAGGAGGGTCTTGCAGCAGTGTCTTCCAAGAAACTGAGTTCTTGAAACGGTAGAAAATTACGATCAAAAGCATGTGTGTCAGAAGTCTGGGGGGAAAACCAACTAACGCCAAAGGCTATTTGATGGGAGGCAACATTCGAGGACCCTAGATCACCTTAGGTCGCAAGATCAACGGTACCACTGGACTCGCGGCCGCAAACGGGTTGAACTTGGACTGTTATTTTGGAATGGGCATCGCCTGTCAAGTTTTCGGAGGAATCGGATGAAGCGGGTGAAGTCATTGATGTCGTTTCTTGATCGTTTTCAAGTGACATCGTTGAAGTTGTGGCCGTTGTGTCAAGACCATCATCAGATGGCGCCGGTGAAGTCGTTACTGCCGAGTCTTGATCGTCTTTGACGTCTTCAGAGGCGTCACTGGCGTCGAGGTGAGTATCACCATCCTGTGTCCTGAGGGACTGCAACATGAAAAGTCAACTCAAGACAAGGGGCAGAAATGCAATTCACACTATAATTTACCGTGGCGTATGAACGGATGACTTTTTCAACGGCAGTCAATTAATGAGTAACATCCAAGTTGTGACGTGATTGAAGAGTGGTCACAGCATGGGATGTGAATGCTTGTAACAAGTACGAAGCCAACGCATTCGACAGTGCGAAGAGTTCAACGAGGTCGACAGAAGAACGTTTGTTGACGAGTTTGCGAAAAAGAACTTCACCAAATCCATTCATCAACACTGAAGAGTGGACCCAATGAGGGTCTATGATGGCAGTCTGAGGGGTGTGCCAGATGGGGCTCATGATAAAGGTAGGTAAAACAGTGAGGAAGGGGGCTAGGGGTGATGGTGGTTAAGGGAAGAGTGTTGAAATGGTGGGGGGAAACTTTATTTAACGTTTCCCCCCGCCGTGGTGGAGATTGTCGTTGTTTGTTCCACAAAACAAATGCCCAGACAAGCGAACTTGAATAGTTGAGAGTGCTTTTGATCGGGATTTGTCATAATTGGCTTAACGAAATAGAAGCGGCGGGCACATGAGAAGCTTTGACTTCAGCCCAATATATTCGGACGATATTTTCAGCCTTTATAGCGTCAGCCATGCTTAGTAAGCTATTGATATAGTCTCGTTGTTGAAAAAGGCCAAAGCCTGCAGCAGCATGCTTTCATTGACGTTGAGCAAGTGGCTGAGGCAAGGGACTGATCAGCTCACGAAACAGACAGGAAAACCACGGCAAAATGCGACAAGTTTGCCCACGATTCTCACGCCAAGTCCCAAGGATAGAAACCGATGTCAAGTGAAGGTTCAACTGGTTTGACAGCGTTCGAGAAGGCCTTCTTCTAGATACCCCTTGTAGATACCCATCCCTCCCTCATGATTGCTGGATCCTATCCAGCAAGTATGTTTGATGCATTTGACACCGTCAGGAAGGCCAGGAGCAGCTCATTCAAAACCCGTAGTGTAGTTGAGAACGATAGTCTAATGGAAGTCAAAGCATTCACTTCGTTTGTGTCTCACTTGAGATAAGCCGGCTCCGGTCTGCCCTTCTTGAACAAAGGGGGCGGCGAGTCTGTCCTACATCGGAAACTTTCCTCTTGAGTCGGGTTCGAAAGTTCTGACCATCGTTGCGCTGTCCTATTGTAGAAGCTAAGTTAATATCAAAGATGCCTTATGTCATTCAATGAGTTCCATTGGTGTGTGGATGAATAACAACCCGTCCCTGAACCTTAAATATTTGAAATGTTTGATACGTGGCTTCTTACCGCGCATAATAAGGCAACAAGTCGCTCATCATTACTTGATTTCATCCACCCCCTTCCCCTCTGGTCACTCATCATCTGTCGTCCCTAGGTAAACCAGACAACAGGTCGGTCGCTGATGCAAACTTGTTCACTCACCATCTTGCAACCTTCTCGATATGACAACCTCTGCAAACTGAGAGAATATCCTTGACATAAAATAGTCCCAGTTGAATGTAGGAATCATCATAAATTGATTCCTACGTTCAGCTGGGACTATTATATGTCATGGATGATTTCTCATGTTGCACAACAAGGTGGATCATATAATAGCTTGTGTGTGGATGGTTCCACAGCACTTATGCACTGGAAGTGTGCATCAATCTCAGGGTTTGGACAATTTGAGCCAACTACCACATCTACCATACTTACCTTCAACAGGAATCAGCAAATTTTATCATGACAATTCACATGAAGGAGTAGAATCTGCAGGGATGCTTTTGGGTACTGAGAACCTGGGTTCTATCTGTGAAAAGTGATAGACCATCTGGCGCCATGCACAAAGCATCAGCAGCTGATTTTTTGGAGGCAAGATGCTGGAACATGGTGCAGAGCTGTCAAGTACACATACCAAGTATTGGTTCACTCAGCAGTGCCAACCAAACGATCAGTCTAATTCCATGGACAAGTGACCAAGCCACATACAGTCACTTGGTATGTGTCAAGTACATGTACCGAGACCCATCCACTTGGCAATGCCGACCGAGCAACCATCCTATATCCACGACCAAGTGTCCATGCTGCATGCATAACACTTGGTACACCGGTCTCAGCTTGGTACATCCACCATCCACACTCCTTGTCCTCACCCTTCAGTCCGTCTCACCTCAGGACTTCCTGTCCTTGTATTATCCTCAGCCACGACTCCATTGTTTTGTAGTTGGCCACTCCCTATTGTCCTATCCTTGGTCACGCTTCTATTATTCTATCCTTTATTGTTCTATGCCCGTTTGCATCCCTTCATTCTAATTTTACTCGTTGTGGACAATAACCCCATGCTCTGCATACCTTGTTGTCTCACATTCCTTATTCCACATGTCTCTTCTTGAAACCTATATAAGTAGGACATGCATGTACATATTTACATATTTCCTCATTCTGGGTATTGACTAGGCTTAGGCCCTTCTACCTTCTTCTCTCCTGTTAAGTCCTTGACTCGGGCCGGCATCACCAGCATCCTCCTGAGTACCTGTCTGTTGCAAATTGGTGGCACGCACGGCAAGTAGGGTGCAACGCACGAGTACATTGAAGCCAATGCCACTACTCTTGGCCTGCAGGACTTGGCCATTGTCCGCCCGACACCCTTCGGCAGTACCAAGGTCCGTCAGTACCCGAAGCTTGACAGTATGTTGGTCTTGGCTTGGCACATTCATCATCCACATCCCCCATTCCTATCCATCATTCACTTTCCCCTCATTCATTAACCATTATTCCCACCCCATGTATTCTGTATTTCTCAGCCCATTTCACCTTGGGACATTTTTCTATTGTTTATCCTCAGCCATTACCCTATTGTTTTATATTCAGTTATTTTCTATTATCTTATTCCTGGCCACATTCCTATTATCTTATTTTCATTGTTTTATTCTTGTTTGCATTCCTTTGTTCTATTCTTGATCATTGTAGACAATACCTCCACATGCTCTACATACCTTATTGTTTCTCCATGTCTTATGCCACCCTGATTCCACATCTCGCTTCTTAACCTACCCTATATAAGTAGTGCATGTGTGTCAGGAACCATACACCAGCATGCCTGACTATTCATTTGAGCCCACTCAGCCCAACTCTGCCCTCGCTCACCTATTCAACTATATGTCCTCAGCCCATGGACTATATACACCTCGTGTATCCATCTTGGCATCACATGCTCCTGACAATTCATTTATTCCATTTACATCACACTCCATATGCTTGCTATTCCATTCCATCTTCATTTATGTCAATATCCTTCAATTACATTCTGCTCTACTTTCATTTATTCACAATTCCGTTCAGTCTCTTATATCCAATTTGCTATTACATTCCTTAGGGTAACTCCATTGGGAATTGGAGTGACATGTCACTCCCCAATGGCATGGAGGAGATCATTATTTGGGGCATAGTATTTCTGTTCTCGCTTTTCATGATCCTTGGCTTTCTTATTCTATTATAGGAATCTAATCGACTCCTAGTAGATTTGAAAGTAGTATAAAGATCTTATACTTCAGTAGTTCAGTCCTCAGTCAGATAATCAACCTTGATTTTCTACTAGCTAATTCTCTGTCTTGCTTTTCTGAAATTAGGGCCAGTGCAATCCGGTGGATGCAACACACAAGTTGAAGCCATAGCCTGCCCCAAACCTTGCCATTGATTTATCTTTCGGAGATTTTACATTAATTATGATTACATCATTCCTTCACATTGTAACAATGTATGTAGAAAGTTCCTCATTCTGAATATCGACTTGGGCTACACCTTCTTGCCTTCCCTTCTCCTGTCTGAAGTCCCTTACTTGGGTCAACACTGTTGGCACTCTCCTGAGTATCTCGTCTCAAATTAGTAGCATGCACAGAAAGTAGGGTGCAATGCACGAGTATGTTGAAGCCAAGCCACTTTGATCGGTCTGCAGGACTTGGCTGATTCCCGCCAGTATCATGAAGTCAGCATTATTACAATAGTGCTTGGCCTACACATTATCGGCATCCTTGGTGCCTGACAAGAGCACACATGGTTGTGAAGATGCAGGATCACCATGTGTGGACACACCAGTTACAAGCCAGTGATTTAGAGGATGTTCCATGCCGGCTAAATGGCTCTATATATTGTGT
Source organism: Chroogomphus rutilus (assembly GCA_003314275.1). Lineage (NCBI taxonomy): Eukaryota > Fungi > Basidiomycota > Agaricomycetes > Boletales > Gomphidiaceae > Chroogomphus > Chroogomphus rutilus. Next base: position 11,342 of record QLPI01013564.1, on the reverse strand, counting down.
TTGGGCATTGTGGTTTGGAATCCCTTGTTAGTAAACAGTCTCTCTCAGAAGCAGAAAACAACATCTCAGATCCAGTGCTACTAATGGGCCATGTCACACATAACAAGCATCCATAACACTCCTTTGACATCAAAAAAAATGTAAAACAAGTGATATTATGATAAGTGGTGAAGGATTTTACATAGCTTTCTAAAGGGATTCCACAGAGGGTGGAGGTTCCAAGGACAAAGGGGGTTGAAGGTCATAAGGTCAAGTAGTCGAAGGAAGCAGAAAAATGGAAGGCAGACAATAAAGTGCCGGGACTTAGACTGGTGGCCAGTTCACAACAAAGACTTAGGTGACTAGTTGTTGCTAGCATTCGAGGTTGAAGGGACTTGGCTTAGGTTGAGAAGTCAAAGGAATTGGACAAACAGAAGGCAGATGACAAAGTGCTAGGACATAGACTGGTGGTTGGTTTGCAACAAAGACTTAGGTGACTAGTCATTGCCAGCATTTGAGGTTGAAGGGACTTAGCTTCAACTTATGTGTTGCACCCACCTTGATTGTCTGTCCCTAATTTCAGAAAGTCAGAAACATGCAAAGGATACTAAGTCAAAATTAGACTGGAAACTTAAGTCAGAAGCTGCATGCAAATTAATTCGATATTCATGCTGGCAAACAGTCCAGTTGACTGGGAGTTTATATACATATAGGCTACCTTGTATTTTCTACTGTCCAGTCTAAGACAAGGGGAGGGAGGAAAATACATGGGGTAATAGAAAACAAAGAACAAGGAAGTAAGGTATGCAGGAGCCTTTGAGGTGCCTACCAGAGGGGCAGGATCATGGTACTTTGAAATTGTAGGATCATAGAAGAAGCTTGGGATCACAGAGTAGGATGCAGGGGTCATTTCTTGATCAATGCAGTCGGAAATTCATCAGAGGTGGGCAGAAATCATAGGAACGGTTGCACAGCTGATTTATATTGATCAGAGGGCATGGATCATAATACATATGTTGCATTCATGTTATATTTTGTGTTTGTCTTATATGGCACATTTGTATTATATGGTGCATTTGTGTTATATATAGCATTTGCATATGGTACATTTGAGTTGTATGTCACATTCATGCAGGTGTGGCACACACCCAATACCCATCTACCCATGGGAAAAAACCCATAGGTTGACAGGTTCAGGTTCCCCATAGGTTGGGTATAGGTCACTCACAGTTGACCTGTGGGTGACCTGTTCCATTCCCTATTGGTAATTGGCCAGGATCATTATTAGGATGTCGTCACTGAGTTACCTATTCATTATTAGGCAATTCAGCCTATGCCAATTCAGCCATACAATCACCCTTGTGTTTTCAATCTATCCTATATTCCATCTTGGCACCATATGTATACACTATTACATATATCTCTTACACCACATGGTCATATTTCTACCACCACATGACTGTATTTCCATTTATAGTATATGGTTATTTACCTTGCTTTTATGTTTCCATTTATATTTCTGCTCCACTTTCTGTTTATAGTAGATTCTGTTCATTTTGCTTTTCCATTTCTATTATGACTTGACTCCACTTTCCTAATCTGAATTTTACTTCAAAATTACTCTTGTTGTTAAATCCACATGTCAGGCATTTAAAATATCAGATACTGAAGGGATTCCATAGGGGGTGGAAGTTCCAAGGTCATAGGGGGTTGAGGATCATAAGGTTGAGAGTAGGGGATAGAAAGGATGGAAGCAGATGATAAAGTGCCAGGACTTAGGGTGGCTGTCAAGACCATGATACCGAGCTCCGGTTCACTTGGTAATACCAATCTCGACCGACCAACCTTTACCCATACTATCCTCACTATCACACAGTCTCAGCTCGGTACACCTGGTACATCGTCTAGATTACTTCTCCCATCCTATCCCTTCCACCCCTTACTATCCTCTCATCCCCCCACCCATTCTCCCCCAAACATGAGATAACCACTCATTATCTTGGTCACGGCCCTATTGTTTTATCTTCAGTCATCCTCTATTGTTCTATTCTCACCCACTCCTTCATTATTTTATTCTCAGCCATATTCCATTATTCTAATCTTGCCTACATTCCTTATTCTATTCTTGATCACTGTAGACAATGCCTCCACATGGTTTTTCATACCTTATTGTTCCCCATTCCTTACGCCACCCTGTTCCACATTTTGCTTCTTAACCTATATAAGTAGCGGGATGTATGTAGATAGTTCCTCACTCAGAATATCCACTTGGTTTGCACCCTCTCATCTGCCTTTCCTCTGCCTAAAGTCCTTTTCTCACACCGACATCCTCAGCACCTTCGCAAGCATCTCTCCTGTCTAAATCAGTGGCATGCACAGAACAGCAGGGTGTAACGCATGAGCACATTGAAGCCTAGCCGCCCCGAAATGGTCTGCAGGACTTGACCGACTTCTTGGCTTTACCAAGTCCTAACAGTGACAGTTGGTTCACAATGGAAACCTGTACAACTAGTCATGTAGTATTCAAAGTCAGAGGGACTTGGCTTCAACTTATGTGGTGCACCCTCCTTGATTGTCTGTCCCTAATTTTGGAAAGTCAGAAACACATGAGAAGCTAAGTTAGAATGAGGCTGGAACTTAAGTCAGAAACTTGGACACAAATTAAGTTGATATTCATACTGATGAATAGTCCAGTCAACTGGGGAGTTGTATACATGTAAACTACCTTTGTCAAGTACATGGACTGGGTATTGGGTCACTCAGCAGTGCCCACCGAACAATCAGTCTATTTCTATGTGTAAGTGACAAAGCCACATACAAGTCACTTAGTATGTTGGTCTTGGCTGGGCACATTCACTATCCACATTCCCCATTCCTATTCCTCATTCACTCCTCTCTCATTCACTATCCATTAATCCCACCCTGTTTATCCCTTATTTGTTGGCCCATTATACTTTGGGACATGTTTCTATTGTTTTATCCTCAGCCACAACACTATTGTTTTATATTTGGTCATTTTCTATTATCTTATTCTTGGCTACATTTCTATATCTTATCTTCATTGTTCTATTCTCCTTTACATTCCTTTATTCTATTCTTGATCATTGTGGACAATACCTCCACATGCTCTGCATACCTTATTGTTATCCATTCCTTATGCCACCCTGATTCCACATCTCACTTCTTAACCTATATAAGTAGTGCAATATATGTAGATAGTTCTTCACTCTGAATATCAACTATGTTTACGCCTTCTTGCCCTCCCTTCTTCTGTCTAAAGTCCCTTACTTGGGCTGACTCTCAGCACTCTCCCAGGTATCCCTTCTGTTCCAAATTAGTGGCATGCATGGAAAGTAGGGCACAACACATGAGTACATTGAAGCCATGCCACTTCAATCAGCTTGCAGGACTTGGCCGATTCCTGCCAACATCATGAAGTTGGCATTATTACCATAGTTCTCGGCCCACGCATCATCTGCATTCCTGGCACCTGACAACCTTGTACTTTCTACTGTCTGGTCTAAAGACAAGGGGGAAGAGGAAAGGAAGTAAGGTATATGGTGATCCTTCGAGACACCTACCACAAAAGTAGAATCATATTTGTGGAATTTCAGATCTTCAGGATTGAAGAACTGTAGGTTTGTGAGAAGGAATCATGGGAAGTAGACGGAGGATCATTTTTCAGTGTTTGCAACCAGAAAATCCCTGGAAACAGTAGGAGCTATCATACAATTGAGTCTAGTTGGGCCAGGGGGGGATGAACTACAACACTTTTCTATTGTTGGGTCATTTGTCACATTCCATTTATGGTAACTCTGTTGCACATTTGAAATGCTTTTATAATACTCACTCTCTATTTCATTTCAATTCTCACATTTCTCATCTAGTTGTCAAGCTTTGGGAATGCCGAGATGTCAGATGGGGAATGGCCAAGTCCTACAGGCCGGAAGTAGTGGCTTTGGCTTCAATGTACTCATGCATTGCACCCTACTCTCCATGTGTGCCACTGATTTGCAACAGACAGGATACTTGAGAGGATGCCGATGATGCCGGCCTGAGTAGAGGACTTAACAGAGGAGGAGAGGGTAGAAGGGCCTAAGCCTAGTCGATACCTAGAATGAGGAAGTATGTATATGCATGCCCTACTTATATAGGTTTAAGGAGCGATATGTGGGATAAGGAATGTGGAACAATAAGGTATGCAGAGCATGTGGGAGTATTGTCCACAACAAGTAACATTAGAATGAAGAAATGTAAACGGGGATAGAACAATAAAACATAGAATAATAGGAATGTGGCCAAGGATAGGACAATAGGGAATGCTTGACTATAAAACAATGGTTGTGGCCAAGGATAAAACAAGGACAACAGGTCCTGAGGTAAGGTGGGTCAATGATGAAGGAGCAGATGGGGTGGGATTAATGGGTGGTGATTGAGGTAATGTGAGTGAGGGGTGAGGGAAAGGACTGTGGATGGTGGATGTGCCGAGCCAAGGCTAGCATACCAAGTGACTTGCATGAAGTGTGGACACTTGTACATGGACGTAGGGTGACTGCTCGGTTGGCACTGCCAAATTACCAGGATATCAGTACATGTACTTGACAAATACCATCAGATCCTGGTTGCCAGGGATAAGGAGAAGAGATATTTGGGCTGAATATCAAATCCTTAACAGGCTGGTGTGAATGTCACTCACATCAAGGTATACCTTGTCTCATAGCATGAACCTCAGCATTAGCTGGCATCGGTGGTGTCAAGTACACATACTGAGTGTCCGGTAACTTGGTACTGCCAACGGAGCAATCAGTCTATGTCCACGTGCAAGTGACAAAGCTGCATTCAAGTCACTTGGTATGCCAGTCTTGGCTCAGCACATCCACCATCCACATTCCTCATTCCTATCCCTTATCCACTCCTTCCTCATTCATTGTCCATTAATCCCACCCCACCTACTCCTTATTTCTCAGCCTGCCTTACCTCAGGACATCCTGTCCTTGTTTTATCCTCGGCCATGACCCTATTGTTTTATAGTCGGTCACTTCCTATTGTCCTATCCTTGGCCACATTCCTATTATCCTATTTTTATTGTTCTATTCTCGTTTACATTCTTTCATTTTATTCTTGATCATTGTGGACAATGCCTCTACATGCTCTGCATACCTTGTTGTTCTCCATTCCTTATTCCACATCTCGCTTCTTAATCTATATAAGTATCATGTGCATGTAGATAGTTCCTCATTCTGGATATCAACTTGGTGTAGGTGTCCTTGTCCTCTCCCCTCCCATCTGAAGTCCTCCCTCGGGCTGGCACCCTCGGCACCTTCACGGGTACCCCTTCTATCAGAAATCAGTGGCATGTATTGAAGGTAGGGTATAACACATGAGTACATTGAAGCCAAGCCACCCTGATTGGTCTCTAGGACTTGACCGACTCTCAACGGTATTGTCGGCATTTCCAATGCCTGACAGGCAGTTGCAATAGGTCGCCATGTCCTCCTTTGCTTTTGCTAAGGCAGCCTTTGCCTCAGAGAGTAATCCTTCCATCCACTCCTTGAACTCATTTATGGATTCAAGGTGAGATGGGGTTGGTGTAGTTCCAATCCCATGCATACATGGTAGCCCATGTCCAGTAGGAATGGGATCTCTTGGGTTGAAATGTAGACATATTTATTGTATTAGAACTTGGCCAAGGGCAGGAGGTCATCCCAGTCCTCCTTCCATTTTAATCAAAAGGCAGAGATACTGCTCCAATTCTTAGGTCACTTGTTCGGTCTATCTAAGGGTGGTAGACCATGGAGGCTGCCAGCTAAATCCCTAACAGGTGGTAGAGTTTTTGGGTGAATTCACAGATGAATTGTACTCATTAGTTGGATACCACTACCCTAGGCAAGCTATGTAGCTTCCATAAGTGGTTCAGAAAGAGATGTGCCATCCCAGTGGCCATTATTATCATTTGGGTTGGGATAAAATGTGCCTGCTTAGACACCAAGTCTACCACATTCATCACCATGTTGTACCCATGTGCATTGGGCAGTTCTACTATGAAATCTACACTTATTGTGTCCCCTCATTCCTTTGGGACCAGGAGCAGTTAGTTTGCCAATAGGGCATTGCCACTGGGCCTTTGTCTGTAGGGATAAATCACATGTCTTAGTATATTCACTGACATACTGAGACATGTGGGGACACTAGTAGTTTTGGAGAACAAGTTCCAGGGCCTTCAAATGGCCAAGGTGACTGGCTACTTTGGAGTCATGGTGCTAGGCTACAATCCATTGTTGGAGGTCCCTTATATCTGGGACATACACCTTGCCTCAGAAGGTCAGCAATCCATTGGTCTCAGCCCACTCAGCTGAAATCAGTAACTTCCCTCCCACCTCTTGTACTTCTGCACTGCCTCTGCCACCTTATCTTCTAATGCTCCCTCACCGAATACCTTCTTCAGATATCAGGTAATCTCTCACTCCTCCCCTTCCAATATAGGCCCTTTGAGTGCCTACACTGTGAACAACTCAGGCCAAGGAAAGACCAGGTCACTGTTGTTGCCTGTCCCTGAACGATGGTCGAGACAGCATGATAGGGTGTCAAGCACCAAAAGTGCCAAGGTTGTATGGGCCAAGTACTAATGAAAAAGTACCAACTTCATGATGCTGGCAGGGTATTGGCCAAGTCCAATAAACTAGATGGAAGTGGCTGGCTTCAATATACTCATCCATTGTACCCTACTTTCCATCTGTGCCACTGATTTCAGAGAGAAGAGTAACTCAGGAGGATGCTGAGGGTGTCTGTCAAGTACACAACACTGAGCCTCGGTTCACTCAGTTGAACCGACCAAACAATCTTTACCGTTTAATCCCACACATAATTGCTAGTAAAGGCAATATTCTATGATTTGTTATTTTAATAGTACATGTATGGTTCTACTTATAGGGATCAAGAAATGACTCATAAGTAAAAAGCTGATAAAAATTTCAAGGTGTCTGTTACGATATGAAAGAGTGACATAGTTGTAATATAAGAATATCTCCCAAAGGTGAAACAATGACAAGGTTCAGAGTAGGGCAAGGCTTCAACTTGTATGTTGCACCCACCAGATCACCACAGGTCCCTAATTTGTAAAAGCAAGAACTGAAATTAAGTCTAAGGTAAACAGAAGGGGGCTAGTCAAAATCTTAGTTGAAATCTTAGTTAATTATCTGACTGAAGACTGAATATCTGACTGAAGACCGAACTACAGAATGTACAAGATCTTTATACTACTTTCGAATCTATGAGGAGTTGACTAGATTCCTATAATAGATAAGAAAGCCAAGGATTGTGAAAAGTGAGAACAGAAATACTATGTCCCAATTTTGATCTTCTCTGTGACATTGAGGGGTGACATGTCACCCCTATTCCCAATGGAGTTACCTTATAAGGAATGTAGTAGCAGATTGGATATCAGAGATAGAATAGAACTGCAAATAAGGAAAGTGGAGCAGAATGTAATGAAAAGGATATTAAACATAAATGAAGTCAAATGGATTTGCAAGCATATGGAGATTGATATAAATGAGTGGAGCAAATTGACAGGTGTATATGATGCCAAGATGGATACATGATGTGCATATAGTTCGAGGGCTGAGGGTGTGTAGTTGAATAGGCAAGTGGGAGTGGAGTTAGGCTAAGCCGGCTGAAATGAATAGTCGGGCATGCTGTTTCCTAACAGTGTCCAAATACAACTATATGCATGATGTATGCATGTATTCATGGGAGTCATGGTTGAAAATAAAACTTATAGAATGGAAATACAACTAATTGGGAATTTAGATGATATGTAAAAATACTTATATACTAAGCTACTTCCTCATTGTCAGTACTAAACAGGGAAGGAAGTCTTCAGGGCCAGGTATAGGATCATATAGGTCATAGTAATCCAAGCCATTCCTTATTCAGAGGAGGGTAGGCAGGCACTCATATAAACTCCAGCTCCCACAGTCCCTGTCCTTCCTTTACCTGGTCTTCAATATGGTCAAGCTTGCCCCTGCTCCCAAAGACCTAATTCTGGGTAGATGATTCCCCTTCTCCTGAAGACCCAATTCTGAGTAAATGATGGCCCTGCTCCTAAAGACCCAATTCTGAGGAGATGATTCCCCTGCTCCTGAAGACCCAATTCTGGGTAGATGATGGCCCTGCTCCCAAAGACCCAATTCTGGGTAGATGATCCAGAACACCCCCCCTGCCAGAGCTGGTGGAAGGAGAGGAAGATTATGTGGTGGAGTTCTAGACAGATGTCTAACATGGGGACAGTTGTACTTCCTGGTAACATGGGAAGGGTATGGCTACAAAGAAAAAAACATGGGTAGCAGAGGAAGATATGGTGGCACTGGCCAAGGTCTGAGAATTCTACCAGTCACAACTGGGAGCATCCATCTGATGTCTCATGCTTTGAGGACACAGCACTCTAGAAGGGAGGGTGATGTCAGGGGATGACCTATCTCTTTCTCTAAGCTGAGCACCAACAAATTAGTAAATTAGTCAGTAGGCTGATGGAGCCAACCAAGGTCTTGACCTAATAACTTGATGACTCTGATGTCCTTGAGACCTCTAGGTAGTGTGAGCTACACTCCTGGAAAGTGTCAAGCTTTGGTAGTGCTGAAGATGTGGACGGGGAATGGCCAAGTCCTGCAGGCCAGAAGTAGTGGCTTTGGCTTCAATGTACTCGTGCGTTGGGCCCTACTTGCTGTGTATGCCAACAATTTGGGAGAGAGGAAGTACTAGGGGGGTGCCAAAGTGCTGGCCCGAGTAGAGGACTTTACAGAGGAAAGAGGAGACAAGGGGCCTAAGCCTAGTCGATACCCAGAATGAGGAAGCATGTACATGCATGTCCTACTTATATAGGTTAAGAAGCGACATGTGGAATAAGGCATGTGGAACAATAAGGTATGCAGAGCATGTGGGGATATTGTCCACAATGAGTAAAATTAGAATGAAGGAATGCAAACGGGTGATGGGACAATGGAAATAGAATGATAGGAATGTGGCCAAGGATAGGACAATAGGGAGTGCCCGTCTATAAAACAATGGTTGTGGCTGAGGATAAAACAAGGACAGGATGTCCCGAGGTGAGGTGGGGCAAGGAATAAGGAGTGGATGGGGTAGGATTAAACGATGGTGAAAGGGGCAGAGTGGATGAAGGATAGGGACATGGAATGCAGATGATGGATGTGCCAAGCCAAGACCAGTGTACCAAGTGACTTGCATGCGGCATGGGCACTTGTACATGGACATAGTCTGGCTGTCTGGTCGGTACTGCCAAATTACTGGACACTCAGTCTGTGTACTTGACAGAAGGTTGGGAAGTTAACCAGAACTAAATTGGAACTTAGGATGCAGACTAAGTCAATATTCATACTGGCAAATAGTCCAGTTGACTGGGGGTTATATACATGTAGCTACTTCCTTATACTATCTATTGCTGACTAAAAGACAAGGGGAGGGAAGGAGTACAAGGGGCCTATAGAAAATGAGAACAAGGGAGTGAGGTATGTGGTGATCTTGCATGTCGCTTGTCAAAGAAGTGGAACCTTGGTTGTGGACTCGTAGGGGGTTTGGGATTGCAGGTCTTCAGAATGTTGTAGTGGGATCACAGAAGGCAATCATTCTAGACTTTTACAGTCAGAAAATTCCCGGAAAGAGTACAGGTGGTTGTGGGGATTAATGTGGGTTTGTTGGGGGAACAGGTTAACATCTTGGCTTGGTACATTTGGCACATCATTTTGGTTCATTCCCTTTATCCCATCCCCTCTGTATTTGTTTATTCTTTTATTTCCATTCCTCCCCTTTACCTGTTTCACCTTGGGATACTTTCAATTTACTTATTTTTCAGACACAGCCCTATTGTTTTATATTTGGCCATTTTCTATTGTTATATTTTAATCCACACCCTTATTATTTTATTCTCAGCCATATTTCATTGTTCTATTCTCGTTTACATTTTATTGTTCTATTTCTGATCATTGTGGACAATGCTTCCACATGGTATCTATACCTTATGTCAAGCCCACAATACCATGCTCTGATTTACTCGGCAGTACCAACCAACCAACCCTTACCCATATCATCCCTCACCAGTGTATGGCCTTGGCTCGGTACATTCGGTTCATCATTTGGTTCATTATCCCCATCCCACCCTCCTATTCTTTATCATTCTTTTATTCCCTGTCCTTCCCCTTGCCTGTTTACCCTTGGGACATTCACTATTTGTTGTCACTCGGCAGTGGCCCTATTGTTTTATGTTCAGCCACTCTCTATTGTTCTATTCTCACTCACTCTTTTGTTCTCGGTCATACTTCATTGTTCTATTTTCACCCACATTCCTTGTTCTATTCTTGATCATCATGGACAATACCTCCACATGATTCTTCATACCTTATTGTTCTCCATTCCTTGTGCCACTCTGTTCCATATCTCACTTATTAACCTATATAAGTAGCCAATGTATGTAGATGGTTCTTCATTCTGGAAATCAACTAGGTTTATGCCTTCTTGTCTTCCCTCCTCCTGTCTAAAGTCCTTTACTTGGGCTGACACTCTCGGCACTCTCCCGGGTATCTCTTCTGTCCCAAATCAGTGGCACGCATGGAAAGTAGGGCGCAACGCACGAGCACGTTGAAGCCAAGCCACTACTCCCGGCCTGCAGGACTTGGCCACTCCTCGGCATTCCCAAAGCCTGACACCTTATTGTTTCTCCATATCTTATGCCACCCTGACTCCACATCTCACTTCTTAATCTATTGTTAAATTCACATATCAGGTGCTTAATATAATGCTTCTGGAAGGTTTCCATGGGTTTCCAATGGGTTCCGTAGAGGGGGGGGGGGATCGGGATTCCAATGTCATAGGGAGTCGAGGGTCAAGGGCTAGGGATAATGACAGAGGGAACGGGAACAGACAGGAAGCACTGGCAACTTAGGGTAGTGGGCCACAGTATGAGGAGAGGCTCCTTGAACTCCGACCACCACCATCGCCAGGGCACTTAAGAACTTACCCTATATTCGAACACTCAACACGTCGCTCCATCCATTCACTGACATCTCAAACTGGTACCCATCCAGTCCGAGTGTGCTCAGGGTGATTCCGATGGCTCCCACAGTCCAACCACCGCTGCCGCTGCCCGTTGAACTCCCAGGACAGCCTACCGTAGCATCATTAGCTACCATACTCGAAAAACTTAGTACTCTGATATACGGAATCGCTCTCCCTAAGACCAAAACTGCTAAAACTGTAACAATCACTCTTGATGCCCTGCACCAAAGCCGTGACCTCATTTCCACAGCCCAATCGACACTCATAGATTCACATGACCTACAATTAACCAAAGT
>QLPI01013559.1:0-29427 GCA_003314275.1 Chroogomphus rutilus | reverse complement strand
CCTCAGAACCCTCTTTGCTCTCTACCGCTGACTCTTGGTCGGAATCCTGAATAATGGGCCAACTTTTGGCCCTGGACACCCGCAGGGTGGCTAAGTTATACCACACCTTGCACCGTTGCATGTTCGACAGGCAGCCCCCAGTCCTGGAACACTGCACTCTTGCCCCCGCTTCTTGCACTCCTTGCAAGGATGACAAAGGATTGGAGACCACTCATCAGTGGCCTCATTGTGCTAGTTACAAGAATCAGCAATAATAGACAAATAAATGAAAACTACTCACCTGGGCCCCTGCCAATCTCTCATTTTTTCCCCTTCCTCTTTCAGCTGGCTCTGAACTGGACCCCGCTGTCACACTCCTACCCCTCTTGTGTGGAACCCTCGGGACTACCGAGATCCCAGAACCCCCCACAATAGTGGCACCTCGGACCCTTGTTGTCATATCCAGTACCCCCCCACCCTGGGTGCACTCTTTTTCGACCGATGGCTCAGGGTTTCCTACCCCGGCCAACTTCGCCATCTCAGCAGTTGTGTTACAAGCCTCCTGGCTCACCAGTGGGATGTCGGTTGACTTAGTGGCTACGATAGCCCCCTTTGGGTCTCCAGCAGGGTCCTTTGCACTAGGGTCGACTGCTTGCTTCACAGCATCCTTCTCGGCCACCTTATTCACAGCTGCCTCCACTTCCCTCCCTTTGGTTGCCTCTTGTATGGCCTCCTCACCCTCCTTCCATTTTTCCCCAGCTCCCTCCTGTTTTTCTCCATCAGCCTGGGCCTTGGCCTCCTCTTCGGTAACCTGCACAGCTTCTGTCGCCTCGCGGCCATGCTGTCGCCTCACCTGCTTCATATCTATCTCAGCAATTCGTCTCTTGTCCTTGTCGGTGTTGTAGCCCATTTTTTCTTTTGTCGATTGAGTTATGCGGGTTTCTGACAAGGAAGGAAGAATATGTCTGGGTGCTATACCCAAACCTTCATGTGACATCACGTTTAGGCAGCCCAAACTCTAATATTTAATCTCCGGCTACTGGCTTCATGGGTTCAGCCGCTAAGGGGGGGATACTGTCAAGTACACGTACCGAGAACCGTCCACTCGGCAATGCTGACTGAGTAACCATTCTATATCCATGACCAAGTGCCCATGCTGAATGCATAATACTTGGTACACCGGCCTCAGCTTGGTACAACCACCATCCACACCCCTTGTCCTCACCCTTCGGTCCACCTCACCTCGCGACTTCCTGCCCTTGTATTATCCTCAGGTACAACCCTTATTTTATAATCGGGAACTTCCTATTGTTCTACCCTTGGCCACACTCCTATTATCCTATCCTTTATTGTTCTATGCCCGTTTACATTCCTTCATTCTAATTTTATTCGTTGTGGACAATAACCACATGCTCTGCATACCTTGTTGTCTCACATTCCTTATTCCACATGTCACTTCTTAACCTATATAAGTAGGGCATGCATGTACATATTTCCTCATTCTGGGTATTGACTAGGCTTAGGCCCTTCTACCTTCTTCCCCTCTGTAAAGTTCTTGACTCGGGCCAGCATCACCAGCATCCTCCCGAGTACCTGCCTGTTGCAAAACCAGTGGCATGCACGGCAAGTAGGGCGCAATGCATGAGTACGTTGAAGCCAACGCCACTACTCTTGGCCTGCAGGACTTGGCCATAGTCCGCCCGATCCTTCGACAACACCCCTCGGCAGTACCAAAGTCTGTCAGTACCCAAAGCTTGATACCCATGCAGGTGCAACAAAAAGGATCAAGTCACTGCGCACGCCAGCATGATGACAAAAAACCTGTAAAAGAAAAAAGAAAACAAGTTGCTGTGCACACTGGTGCAATAGAGAAATGACCTGTAATCATTGCACATGCCAGCGAAATGAGAAAGGGATCCATGGCTAGCAGAGAGCTCTAGAGGGTCTTGGTCCAGGGAGGTTGAACGCATGCCGGCGCAACAGGAAGACTAACTAACAAGTCTGTGACCCCTGCCTTACCTTCTTCTTGCAAAAAGGATGCCCCACCAATTGTGCATGCCAGCACAAATGGCTAGGATGAGTGCAGGGGTCATTTACCTTCTTCTCACCACCTCTGTCGGACGAGACCGCAAGTGGGAGGGATAATGAACAAGCAACATAGGCGCTTATACCAAACAAGCACTAGCCTCTCCAACCCGGTACTGTGGAGTCACTCAGTAGACAAGCAATGATCAATACATGCATCATCAATGAGGACATTGACCTTCAAAGGGGGGTAATGTCATGATTTCTCCACTCCTTTCTCTATTACTTGTTATTGGACTCTACTACTCTGCCAGACCATATGTACAGTTCTTAGGTAATTAGTTAAAGCTCAGTCTTGAGCTGGTCAATACACCAACAAGTATCATGCTCATTTCTCTCTTCTGCTCTCCAGTATTGAAGCTCTTGTTATTGCTGACAGTTTATTGGTGGCATGGGCCATAACAGTATCCCTCTACTAGGACCGAGCCCCAAGGTCCTAAGCTTAATCGGGTGGTAATTAAGATGGATATGACTGTGGGAGCTTCCTGACTGGTTCTGGGGTGATTGTCGATTGATAAGCACTGATGGTCCCATTGCCTATAAGAGAGGTGTTCACAGAACTGGGAGAGGCCTTTCCTCAATGGAGAACACAGATTCTCAACCCTTGGGAAACCTCAGAATTTTTTCCTGTTTTCTCCTCTCCAGGGCATCCTTGGTGGAATACAAAGGGGGTCTCAAAAATGATCTGTGACACCTGCAGGCCATTGATGGTGATGTAGCGGCGTTACAGGCTCGTGCTATGGCAATTCACAATTCCCTTGGTTTGTCGGATTTTTATGGTGACTTTTCCCCCTTTTAACCTTTTCATAGTGCAGGGGCAGTTCCTAGACCCATTATCGTCTAGAGACCCCCCTTGTGGTCGTTCTGGATGGGGCATTATTCCTAGTGGTCTAGTGGTGGGGGTGGATGGTCCGGATGCTTTCAATCAGATTTCCATGTTTTTAGCCCATCTAGACACATTCCAGGTGGACTCGAATTATTTCCAGGGTCTCTTCGTGGCGCTCAACCACTGTCTTCTGCATATTGTTGAGTTGTCAGAACAGCGTTCAGGGGAGGTCACACTGGCTTGAAATCTTATTGATGCATTGTCGTCCTTGATCAATCAGGCAGAGGATGGTTCCAATGTTCAGTCCTCGGGTGGTGTTCATTCCTTGAGAACCAGGGGAGTTTCAGGTGAGCCTGTTGTGTGATTCAGGTGTGGAAGGTGGATGCTTGGTGTGGAGGGTCTGTTAGTGGGAGGTCCAGGAAAGTGGAGGGTAGGAGAATGAGCCTCTGGGGCTGATTTGAGTGGGAACTGTTTTGCATTCTGATTGGGTTGGTTCCAATCAGGGCCTGGGACATTCCATGTTTGTAGTGAATAGATTTTGATTGTATAATTTGGGTCATGAGTTCCATGTGTGTTAAATCCACATGCCGGTGCTTAGCTAGAGGCTTCCGGAAGGGTTTCCAGAAGGTTCCGATTGGTTTCCAAAGGGGGTTTCATGCTCTGGAGGCAGAGGGACTAAAGGTCGGATTCATGATCGGGATTGGAACGGGGACAGAAAGACGGGAAGTGTCGGGGATCTTAAAACTGTTTGTGGTATAGGGTGATATGAGTGGTTCGAGGTCACAGGGACTTGGCTTCAACTTATGTGTTACGCCCTCCTCAATCATCTGTCCCTAATTTTGGAAAGTCAGAAGTTTGACTGGAACTGAATCGGAAACTTTGACGCCGAATTAAGTCGATAGTTGTACTGGTGAATAGTCCAGTCGACTGGTGGTTTATATACATGTATCTAGTCCTTGTACTAACTTGCCGAGTAAAGACAAGGGGGGGAAAGAGTACAAGGGGCAATACAGAACAAAGAACAAGGGAGTGAGGTATGTGATGATCCTGTGTATCATTTATCAAAGGAGCGGAACCTTGGCCTTGGAATCTCGGAGGCTTGGGAATACAGAACTTCGGGTGGGTGCAACAGATTTATGGAAAGTGATTGTTCCAGACTTTTAACGGTCGGAAAGTCCTAGAAAAGGT
This sequence comes from Chroogomphus rutilus, assembly GCA_003314275.1. Taxonomy (NCBI): domain Eukaryota; kingdom Fungi; phylum Basidiomycota; class Agaricomycetes; order Boletales; family Gomphidiaceae; genus Chroogomphus; species Chroogomphus rutilus. The sequence goes on along the minus strand of QLPI01013559.1, from coordinate 25,349 downwards.
GCAGGTGGTTGTGGGGGCTGGTATGGGTTTATTGAGAGTTCGTCCCATAACAGTATCCCTCCCTTAGGACCGAGCCCTCGAGGTCCTAAGCTTTATTCATGTGGTTGTAAGGGAAACCCTCTGGACTCCTCCGGAGTTGTCTCATAGAGAGGGCTAGGCAGGGGGAATCCAAATGGGAAAGTAAACCTATACATCAGAATCTGTAGGGCCAACCTCCTGGTACTAGGTCCGAAGCTTGGGCACTTGTTCCGGGTTCTAATCATCATGCTAAACTCATTCCGGTCTCCCACCTGGTAGGTCCTAAATTCCTGACCTTTGGAGTAATGTCTGTGTTATGGAATTATCTGTCGGTCACACGGGAGGTCACAGATATGACAGATATCATGGACACTGTGGAGATGGTGTAGTTGGTAGTGTGGATGATGGTGTGGATGATGGATACTATGGGAGTTTGGCGAATGATAGAGCTTGTGGATGTTGCTTGGGTGTGAAAGTTGAGGTATTCCTTTCCAGTCCTCGGATCCTTGTTTCCAATCTTGGAATCGGAGCGGAGTTTGAAATAGAGCTTCGGATTCTGATTCGGATTCGGAATTCGGAAAGGGTTGTCCCCTGAGTGTGGGAATTTTCTTAGGCATTTTGGAATGTAATAGGCATTTTTCAAGCACCCATCTGCTGCCTTATAAAAGAGGGGGCTCCACCTCTATAGGGGCCTTCCTGGTTTCCCCATGTTGACTTACGGTCATATAGTGTGCATTGGTCGAAAGAGGGAGTGGAGAAGGAGAGGGAGGAGGTCCGGAAAGCTGAGGGGGTCCAGAAAGCTGAGGGGGTCCGGGAAGCTGAGGGGGTTTGGGAAGCTGAGGGGGTCCAGAAAGCTGGGGGGATCCAGAAGGCTGAGGAAACCCTGAAACTGGCAGAGATCCATAGGATGGTGGAGGAGGATCAGAAAGTGGAGGAAAGGAGGGTTTATTGGGTGAGCCCAATCCTGCTGGACCTGATCTGGATTTGGAGGATCCTACATGGTTTGATGCATAAGGAGTGGAAAATGTTTGTTCATGGCTCAGCCTGTAGTCTTGTTCTGGAGTTGTGAGTGTCATATAAAGTCATTATCTATGAAATGGTCAGGGGTCTATGTTAGTCATGGTTTCCTGAGTGAAAACTTTTGGAGGGTCAGATTGAGCACTGAGTCGCAATCAATGTCAGGTTTTCAGAGGGTCATAGTTGTTTCTAAGAAACGGGTCGAATTTGATGATTTCTGCGGTGTAAGTTTTCCGTCTTTTCCGAGTTTGGATGATAGGTCCATGGTAGTCCTGCTGCCACTGGATGGAGTCACAGGTTGGCCTGGATTGGCTGTCTCATTGCCCATATTAGGGGCTAAATACATGTTCATGGGGGTCTCAGGTTCGTGACAATCAGGAATGTGAGTACGAATATACTGTTAAATCTGCATATCAGGAGCTTAGCTAGGTGCTTCTAGGGTTATTTCCAATGATTCCAAGAGGTTTCCAGAAGTCCTCGTTTCCTGAATGTTCAGAAACCAGAGGTTGGTTTGGATGGAAAGTGCGAAGGAGAATTAAGTCAATATTCATAGTGGCAAATAGTCCAGTCGACTGGTGGTGTATATACATGTATCTAGTCCTTGTACTAACTTGCCGAGTAAAGACAAGGGGGGGGAAAGAGTACAAGGGGCAATACAGAATGAAGAACAAGGGAGTGAGGTACGTGATGATCCTATGTGTCATTTATCAAAGGAGCGGAACCTTGGCCTTGGAATCTCAGAGGCTCGGAAATATGGAACTTTGGGTGGGTGTGACAGATTTACGGAAAGTGATTGTTCCAGACTTTTAACAGTCAGAAAGTCCCAGAAAAGGTGCAGGTGACCAGCCATAACAATGTGTGATTTTAGATGGTGTTGGAGTGGTTCAGGGGTAAAGTATTTGGATTCCCCAACCGATGGGGGTTGATTCCGGTCACTTTCCCCTTCTCTAGGGTAGACGTCCCATCGTCTGCCTAGTTCCCATGGTTGGAGTCGTGGTGGTCATGGTGTTCATGGTGGTCAAGCTGGTCATGGTGGTTATGGTGGCCATGGTGGTTGTGGTGGTCATAGTGGCCATTTGCCGGATCATTGCTTAGACAGCAGTGGTGTCGTCGGGACTCGGAGGATGTCCTACAGTTTTGAGTCTAGGTTTTGAACCATGTCAATAGTTCAGCTCGTATTAGCATTTTATCAAGATAGATTCTAGTCTAAGAGAGAATCTACATGTGGTACCGTTTTGTCTAGGAGGTGGTACAGAATTCCGTGGTTGTCAGGGTTCTTCCTGAGCGGAGTTTTTTTGGAGGGTCAGATTGGGTGCTAAGTGAAAACTGCTGGCTCTATGGTACTAAGAATCAGTTAGGACAAATATCTAAACGAGTAGTACTCAATGCCCTGTCGCTCAACGGATCATAGTAGGTGAGCGTATGGTGTCCTGGCAACTAGAATTCTGACAGAGTTTGGAGGGTTGGAGTTGTTTCCAAAGAAACAGGTCGAAATCTTTTCGAAAATTGGTCATGGATGGTCATATTCCTGAAAAGGTTGGACACGTTGTTTGTTTTACTCCCTGGACATAGTTGGTGCTCAACACAAACAACTGGTGCCAGAGTCAGAGTACTTGCTTCTTATTCCTCAATTTCCAAAGCATCTGAGGTTTCGGACTCTTCTTCAACTTCCTCTGTTATGGAGGCTGCATGCCCTTTAGTGACTGTGGTGGTGGAGCTCAGGCACTCCTTGGCTGCATGGCCCGATCTGCCACAGAAGAGGTGGAGGTTTTGTTCGAAGCAGGATGAAATCTAAATGAGTAGTACTCAATGCCCTGTCGATCGATGGATCGTAGCAGGTGAGTGTATGGTGTCCTGGCAACTAGAATCTGACAGAGTTCAGAGGGTCGGAGTTGTTTCCGAAGAAATGGGTCAAAATCTTTTTGACGATTGGTCACAGGTGGTTATATTCCTGAAAAGGTTGGACGCGGTGTTTGTTTTACTCCCTGGGCACAGTTGGTGTTCAATGCGAACAACTGGTGCCAGAGTCAGAGGCCTTGTTTCTTATTCCTCGGTTTCCAAAGCATCCAAGGTTTTGGACTCTTCTTCTACTTCCTCTGTCATGGAGGCTGCGCACCCTTTAGTGACTGTGGTGGTGGATCTTGGGCACTCCTTGACTGCATGGCCCGATCTGCCACAGAAGAGGCAGAGGTTTTATTTGAAGCAGCATTGCCATTCTTGCGGTGTAAGTTTTCTGTCTTTTCCGATTTTGGACGAAAGATCCGTGGTAGTCCTGCTGCCACTGGATGGGGTCGTGGGTTGGCCTGAATTGGCCGTCTTATCACCCGTGTTAGGGGCTGAATACCTGGTCATTGGGGGCCTCCCTCTGTCGTAGGGGTGGTCAAAGTTCCAGGTGGAGGGTGGCTCTCTGGCCATTTCCAATCATCGCTCCCAGTAACAGGCGTCAATGGATTGGGACAGGAGGCAGAGTTGGAGTAGGGAGTGGGGCTTTCCTACTCTGGAGATCTCATCCTTGATCCTGCTGGGGAGTCCGTTGTAGAACTGGTGACAAAGTGCGGCATCGCCCTAGTGGACATGGGTGGCTAGTCGATTGAATTCGACTACATATTTCGTGATGCGCTGATTATCATGCATGTGGAGGTTCTCGAGGTCTGCTTCGGCCTCTCCTTCCAGGTCATGGGGGCCAAAGTTGGTTTTGAGTCCATTTGTGAACTCTGCATAGTCATGGAGCCAGTCTAGCTCATTGGGGGCAGAAAGGGCTGGTTCGAACCAGTCCAGGGTGGTACCGGTCAGGTACAACAGTACATAGGTTACCTTGGCACTGTCAGTGTCAAAAGTGTCAGGGTGGTCATGGAAGTTCAGTCTACATTGCACTAGGAAGGCTTGTAGTTTCCTCAAATCGGATCCGTCGAAGGTATCTGGATCCCAGGCCTTGGTGGTGCAGGGGGCTGATCTTCTGGGGCTGGCTAAGTTGCTTGCCAGCATGACAATGGCCTGAGTGAGATTGGGCACAACATTGGGTCCTAAGGTAGGGGCCCCTCCTGGGTGTGCAGGAGGCGGTGGTGCTGCAGTAGGTGGTGTGACATGGGGCTAGATGATGGGGGGTGGTGCAGCAGGAGGGGGTATGACAGGTGGTGGTGCAACGAGTGGTGGTTCTATGGGTGGAGGTGCAAAGGGTGGTGGTATGTAGAGGGGAGATGCGAAAGGGGGTGGTGTCGATGAGGTTGATGGCACTGCTGAGGATGGTCCTGAACTGGATTGCATCTCTGAGGGCGACGATTGTTGAGTCACCAGGGGGTGGTTCACGAGAAACAGATTGGTCATATTCAAATGTAGATGTTGGTCTGTGTCCAAGAATCTGGAGTCAGATGAAGGTTCCAGAGGGTGTGCTGGGGTCTGAAGCATCTGGAAACTTGGTCCAGGGGTGGCCAGTTCTTGGGGGACGGATGCACAGCAGGCAGATGCCTGGGTGATTGTCTGTAGGGCTTGTGAACACGTGATAAGTCTCATGCTTTGTGAGGATCAGGAGTATGAGTACGAATATACTGTTAAATCCACATGTCGGGTGCTTAGCTAGAGGCTTCCGGAAGGGTTTCAGGAGGTTCCAAATGGTTTCCGAGGGGGGGTTTGTACTCTGGAGATGGAGGGACTAAAGGTCGTGGGTTCACGGTTGGAATCAGAAAGGGGCAGAAAGATGGGAAGCACCAGGGGGTCTAAGACTGTTCACGGTATTAGGTGATTTGAGTGGTTCGAGGTCGCAGGGACTTGGCTTCAACTTATGTGTTACACCCTCCTCGATCATCTGTCTCTAATTTCGGAAAGTTGGAAAGTTTACCGGAACTGAATCGGAAACTACGACGCAGAATTAAGTCGATATTCATACTGGCAAATAGTCCAGTTGACTGGTGTCTTATATACATGTATCTAGTCTTGTACTAACTTTTTCTGAGTAAAGACAAGGGGGGGAAGAGAGTACAAGGGGCAATACAGAATGAAGAACAAGGGAGTGAGGTATGCGATGATCTTGCACATCGTTTATTAAAGGAGCAGAACCTTGGCTTTGGAATCTTTGGAGGTTTGGGAATGCAGAACCTCAGGTTGATACAATGGAATTTGGAAAGCGGTTATTCAGGCTTTGAGCGGTCAGAAAGGTCCCAGAAATGGTGCAGGTGGTTGTGGGGATTAATGTGGGTTTATTGGTGGCATGGGCTATAACAGTGGGGCTAGGGAATGGCACAGGTTGGGCCAACCCACATGGGTCACTGGGTCGGGTACGAGTGTAGGTCAAGCTAAGAGAACCTGCAACCTGGCCTAACCCACAGTGTCACATGTATGTGTACGACATGCATGTGCCACATGCACACATGGACGACACAAATGTATGGGATATGCATGTGCCGCACATGCTGTATGTACTGTATGCACACACATATAACACACACATGCCATATGCACCATGTGCACCATATGTGCCATATGCACATGCATATGACACACATGGGCAGCATGTGTGCGGGTGTGGCATGCATGTGCCACATGCGTGCAAGTATAGCATGCACCTGACACCTGTCGACCCATGGGAAAAAAACCATGGGTTGATGGGTTCAGGTTTCCTATGGGTTGGGTGTGGGCACCCACATTTGACCCATGGGTGACCCGTGCTGTTCCCTAGGTGGGTGTTTTAGAACCGTTGATGATTTGACCTGAGAAGCGTGACAAAACTTTGGTGTGATAAAAGACTGATCAAGTTCTCCAACAAGATGATAGCAATGCTAGTCCAGGTTGTTGTCCAAAAAGAATTGTTTAGAGGGGGCCTTGGCAGGTACCTTGTTAATTACATGTAGGAATAATAGTTTATGAGCCTAAACTATTAGTTCTACCCTTGCCTAGGATTATTTCCACTTGATGTTCTGTATAATCTGGGTTTAGTTCTTTTACTATGTTTTTGTGTACCTTTTCTGTTATAGCCAAGAACCTTCCACTTCAGTAGAAGGGTGAGCTTCACTCTTCGGAATGAACCTCTTGTTTGCCAATTGGTCTTTGGACATCTTGATGGAAAGGGTGGCAACTGGTCTTTGGACCAATGTACCTAAGTGGTCTTCGGACCGACTTATATAAGAGTGCTAGTTGTACTAGATAATCTGGTGGATTATGGATAAGAGTAAGATTGATTGATTAAAGTTATGCTATAGAACTAGTCTCTACATATACTAATTCTAAGCTGATTATATAACTCCCCGATAAGGCAAGACTTTCCTGAAATTAGTGGAAGGGTGTGGAAAGGAATGGAAAGTCCTAGAAGCCTGTAGAAGTTACGAGTCACCCTATGAGTCACTATACGAGTCACTAATGAGTCATATTCCCATGGCTGGTAGTCTCATAACTGGTCAAGTCACGAAATATTAATAGTAAGTGAGCCATGCTTCTGGGCTGACCTTGTATGTAATAGTTATTACATAAACCCAGGAATTTATTGTTCTTGAGAACTTGAGCCAGTAGTTTGGCACCAATTTCCATGTGTAATTGTTTGGCACCTGGCTATGGGTCCTTGTGGGTCCAAATAAAAAAAGCAAAAAATGTAAGTGTTTTTGCAGGTTTTCCTTGGGCTTGAGGACTTTGATAATTTAAGAGTTAATTACTTGTAGGTAATTCACTCTTAAATGGCCAGCCAAAGCATTATAATATTTTTTTGGTAGCCCAGATGAGACTGATTTAAGTTGGATTATTCCTTGGGGAAGAGGTTTGGATCTTGTAGGCTGATCCAGTTTAGACATCTTGTAGAAATCTAAGGGAGAACTCCCCGTTCCCTAACAGTGGGGCAGTAGCACAGTTACAAGGTAGATTGATATGGGGCAGGGACCATAACATTTAATAGGAAATAATTAACACAATGAAAGACATGTGTGAGATAGATACCTCTATTATGCCTGCCAGAGCTGTCAAGCTTTGATAATACCGAGATGTGGATAGGGAGTAGCCAAGTCCTGCAGGCCAAAAGTAGTGGCTTTGGCTTCAACGTACTCGTGCATTATGCCCTACTTTCCGTGCATGCCACCAATTTGGAACAGAGGAGATACTTGGAGAGTGCCGAAGGTGCTGGCCCAAGTAGAGGACTTTACAGAGGAAAGGGAAGGTAAGGGGCTAAGCCTAGTCAATACCCAGAATGAGGGAATATGTACATGCATGTCCTACTTATATAGGTTAAGAAGCGACATGTGGAATAAGGAATGTGAGACAATAAGGTATGCAGAGCATGTGGGGGTATTATCCACAATGAACAAAAATAGAATGGAGGCATGTAAACGGTGATAGAACAATAAAAAAATAGAATAATAGGAACATGGCCAAGGATAGGACAATAGGGAGTGCCTGACTATAAAACAATGGGTTATGACCGAGGATAAAACGATGGTCAGATGTCCTGAGGTAAGATGAGTCAAGGATTAAGGAGCAGACAGAGTGGGATTAATGGATGGTGAATGGGACAGAGTGGATGAGGGATAGGGACAAGGAATGTGGATGGTAGATGTGCCGAGCCAAGAGTGGCACACCAAGTGACTTCCATGCAGCATGAGCACTTGTATGTGGACGTAGTCTGGCTGTCCAGTCGGCACTGCCAAATTACCGGACACTCGGTACATGTACTTGTACGTGGATGTAGTCTGGCTGTCCAGTCGGCACTGCCAAATTACTGGATACTCGGTATGTGTACTTGACAAGAGCTAAGAATACCACCTTTTCAGTAAAAGGATCGGGAAATATAGCAGCAAAAAAGGCAGCAACTATCTTATGAAAGAACATCCTGTCAGGGGAATACATCAGAATAGGTCCCAACTGAAGCCATACCAACTGAGAGCTATATGCACCAGCTGAGATTTGTTTGGTACACTCCTGACTATACTGACCAATATTCACCCTGACCAAGTGCTACAGTTGGCAGCTGCCATCAGAGGGCATCACCCACAGCTATTAGGCACATCTTTGGCAGGTACTGCCCATACTGGTGCCCTGGTTCAACCACTAACCAATGCAGGGAGCGATGCCCAATATGAGCAGAGTGCTGTAGCAATGGTACATATATATTCATCATTAGTGGGCAAAGGGTTCCCTAGAGTTTTCTCTTTAGATCCTCCTTTGCCAGGTATGCTAATCACTGTGTACTAAATGTTGTTTGATGTGGCAGATAAAGTGTCTATGGGGCTTTTCTACACTATAATATTGGAGAGTCGGTTGGAAAAATAGGGGAGTATTCCTAGTGATTTTTCTGTTATTTTATCTGTATTTATCACTAGGTACATTGCTGTTCTATAGCAATTGTACCCTAGGCTGAGTCCCAGGTTTTGCCTCCGCTTAGGTGCTGTTCCAGACAACCAGCCTGGGCACCAAAGTGCCAGTTTAGAGAATTGTAGTTCTCCTACAAGATAAATATAATATGTAGTGATAAAAAATATTAATATATAATGGTGGGAACCCAACTGTAGCCTGGCTTTGCTGTACAATGAGTTCCTGGTGTTTTAGTCCTGATTAGAAAAGTGTATACTCGGCGCTTAACCTTCAGTTCAACGTGATTGATGATTTCAAAGTGTAGCCTAATGGCTAATGATATGGGGGGCAAAAACTATGTTATAATTGCTTGTTATTCTACTATAGGTTGTTTGTGTTTTATATAAAATGTAAAATGTATTTATAAGTGAAAACTTCACAGAGTGAAGATAGAAGCTGGCCTAATGTGGTCATATGTACGATGCATCTGCATATATACAGGCAGAATAATATGGAGGAAAACTTCATAGGGGAAAAGATAGAAATAGAATAGAATAGAAAATAAACTCAATAGAAAAGAACCTGATGATCTATTCTCTTCCCAACATGCCTAAATCAGGTGAGCTAGCCCTTGGGGTTAGGTATGGGGCCAGGTAGACAGTGCCATGCAAAGCATGCTCCTAAAATCACAAAAATATGAATGTAGGTTTCTCATGGTATATAGAACTTTGGTGTAAAGTTGTGCCTTGATTGGGAAATGATTGGGGGAGGTACTGGGCTTTTAGGTAGGAAATCTCTATAAGTGACTCAAATATTGCTTGGTTCTAACACCTTACACATCCCTTTGGGTTTGATAATCACTACTGTGTTGTAATTTCCTCATTTGCTAGCATTGCAAGACTATGATGCTGCAATCAAAAAGAAACACTAGTCTAGTTGTAAACTTTCAGTAAACCTCTATGACCCCATCCCTAGTTATGCTACTGATGCATAGGCATGAGATCAACTATGATAATGCGACCTGAGACATATCCAAAGCACACTTTGTGTGTAGAGAGGGCATGTGTTTTGAAATTGCGGAAATCAGAGGGAATCCAGCAAGATTGCAGTGGTGAGTCAGTGAAAATCCAGTTGTTACTGTGTGAGATCAAGATCTGCGGCTTCCCAAGAGGAAAGAGATGAAAGTGGCCAGAGAAGACATGAGTGACTCTGCTCCCATCTGGGAATTGGAAGGATCCATGTTCAAGTAATGGTGTTGAATCAGCACTGGTAGTATCCCATATACGGACTGAGCTGTCCAACGAGCCAGACACGACGTGCGTGCCATCAGTTGAGAACACAACGGAGTTCACCCGTGAAGGTGACTCCAATACATGCTGAATTGCTCCGGTGGTCGTATTCCATATCAGGAGTGAGTGATCGTGCGAGCCAGACACGAGACGCGATCCATCGTGAGAGAAGGCAACGGATTCCACAAAATCTGAATGACCAGTGAGTATATGCTCTACCTTCTCATGAGATGTATCCCATATCCGGACAGAGCCGTCGCCACAGCCCGACGCTACACGTCTCCCATCGGGGGAGAATGCAACAGATATCACCCAACTTGAATGTCCCTTCAGGTTGCGCTTCATCTTTCCAGTAGCTGCGTTCCAGAGAATGACTGACTTGTCGAATGATCCAGACACGATGTATTTTCCATCAGAGGAGAAAGCAACGGAGTTCACCGCACCCGAATGACCCGGGAGTACATGCTCTACCTCCCCAGTGGTGGCATTCCAGACTCGGACGGTCATGTCGAGCGACCCAGACACGACTCGTGTGCCGTCAGGGGAGAATACAATTGAACGCACCCAGTCTGAATGTCCCTCGAGTGCCTGGTCTCTCTTTCCCCTGATCGCCTTCCAAATACGATCCATCGTCGCGCGTGAACCAGACAATGCGCTTGCACTGTCATGTGAAAAGGACCGCCGATCTACCGTCTCCAAGTTGCTCGTCACATCCCAAATCCGGACTGTGCCGTCAGTCGCCGCAGATGCCGCGTATTTCCCGTCAGGCGAGAATGCGACAGACCTCACACCATCTGTATGTCCCTTGAGCAGACGCTCTGCCTCCCCCGAAGCTACGTGCCAAATACGGACCGAGTGATCCTGCGATCCAGACACGACGCGTGTATCGTCGGGAGAGAATGCAACAGACCGTACCATATCTGAATGTCCCTTTAATATGCGCTCTAATTTCCAGCTATCCGCATTCCAAATAAAGACTGATCTGCCATAGGAACCAGACACTATACGCATCCCATCACGTGAGAAGGTAACTGAGGTCACCAGGCGTGAATGTCCCTTGAGTACATGCTCGACTCTCCCCGTTGTGACATCCCAAATACAAACAGTGGCGTCACCCAACCCAGACACAACATATTTTCCATCGGGTGAGAACGCAACGCAGTTCACCGTCGAATGAAGTTCTTGTATGCACTTTGTCTCCCCTGTGGTGGCATCCCATACCCGAGCAGTGGCGTCAGCAGAGCAAGAAACAGCACTTTTCCCATCAGGTGAAAAGGCAACCATGTTGACCCATTGTGAATGTCCCTGGAGGATATGCTCTACCTCCCCTGTTCTAGCATTCCAAATTCGAATCGAGCCGTCTATGGAGCCAGACACGATTTGTGTCCCATCGGGTGAGCAGGCAACGGACAGCACGTGACGTGGATGCCCTACCAGTATGCGCTCAATCTCCCCCGTAGCAGCATTCCAGATACGAACTGTAGAGTCGCCACACCCAGACACAACACGTGCCCCGTCATGCGAAATTGCAACGGAGTATACAAGTGGTGAAGGGTGTGACATGACATGCTTGGATGAGCCCCATGACTCGGCCATGCCCACCACTACTCTAGGTAAGTTACCAAACAATGTCGGATAGTGATGTCTTATCGGTGCTCGTTTAGGGATCCATGCAAGGGCAGAGCTATATGTGTTTAGGCAGTGATCTTCCATCGCCTCAAACGCCATCTGTAGGTAGCGACGAGCATCCTCGAGTAGCAACCTGTGGCGGGAATCAATCTTGGAGTATTTCTGGGAAAACGATGAGCTAAACTCCACTACCATGTTGATTACTAACCGAGTTGGCTTCTTTTGCCATGCTAAGAGACCTCAGCCCAGATCCAAGTTCTCCAAGTGTACTCAGGCACTCAAGCCAGTGCAATAAGTGTATATTGGCGAATGTCCCAAGTTCTCTGAGCATCGGTAGAATGTCTGTAGATGGGGATCCAAGAGCCTCTACAAGATGGGAGGCCCAGTACAAGCATGAGTATCTGAGAGTCTCAGGAATAACGCTAGGATCAGGGATTTCATGGGCTTGTCCGACTATACCACGATCAGGTAAATCGCAGATGTTACGCCGGAGAGACGTATTCAACCTCTGGAGACACTTGACGGCCAGTTTGTGGTGGGTATCTGAAGTTTCAATGCTATGTCTATAGCAACGTTTCGGATTGACGATGAACTCTCCAAACGAGGCGTGAAAGATGGTGATGGGACTACTGTCGCTGATATGAATCACGGATTGTAATGGCAACAAGGCAAATTGAATGTCGCGTGTTTCTAGATCCAGTAGCGATGCAATGTGGTCCATGGACAGTGGCGTTTGAAGGCAGACCACCGCAGCCAGTACATCATGTCCGTTGAGGTTTCCGCTCTCAACTGGCTGGGGAAAGGCCAAGTCTACAATGTGTTGGTAGAGCCTGGCAATCGGCTCCGTATGGGGCAGCGACAAGAGAGGAGAACCGAGTCGGGTGATCTCCGTCAACCGAGACCTGTTATCTTTATTTGTCGCACCAATATAACGAAGGGCCGTGGCAGCATAAATGAACAGGTCTGCGCACAGATCAACAAGAATTCTAAACTGATCGGCAGGAGGCCACGAAGGCAAGCCTGACGAGAATCTATCCATCGTGGCAATTTTATCCAACGAATTTTGGAGGTATGTACGAATATCATTTCGTACTGCATCCTGTGTGGCTTCCTGCAGGGAAGTTTCGATGATGAGCGCGATATCCAGCGAATGAACCAGATGGGTCCTAAAAACCCTTTCAATCCAACTCTCAGGTCGGCTTGTAATGAAAACTTTGAGCGGTATGTTGGTCATGCCATCAAGGATAGCTTTGATCAACATTTCTACTATCCCCGGTGCTAAGCATTCGTCCAAGGCGTCTATAATGATAATGTAATAAACCTCTTGTTCGTTTTCAGTAGCGGTCTTGATTGGATTGACTACCAGGGAGAGGAATTGCTCAGATAGATCATTGAGGTCAGCCACATTACGCTTCCTCTTCAGAACCTCTTCTATGGCGGAATGTATTTTTGCGTTTGATTGAGCAAGCTGGCTGGCGATTGTAGGGATAATGCGACGTGCATCCGTCAATCCTGAGCGAGAGCAGAAGAAGCTGCCCCCAAGCTTGTTTTTCGCATCTAGACGTTTGCAGAGGGTATGAGCGATCGTTGTTTTCCCTGTACCGAGCTGGCCGTGGAGCCAATGCACGTTTGGAGCTGAAGGATCATGCGCCCAGGCCTCTAGATCGGCCAATATCTGCACACGAGTGTTGTCCATGCATTCGTGAGGGTGGTCATCTTCGGCGCCGTACCGTGTGTCATACGATGCGCGCTCGGCGGGTTTGAGTAACGCTAAAGGATCCGGGGAGATATCTACACTGTCTTGAGTACGGAAGCAATGCCATTAAGAGGCGCCGTACTTACTGAAGGTATTCTGGGTGACGGTGTTCTGGATGACGGGATTTTGGAACACGGTATTCTGTATAACCGCATCACCCTGAGTATCTACAAAAGAAATATGAACAGTGGTTGGCTCTCAGATATATTGTATTCGTTGTGATCAAACTAACTGAAGGTGTTCCCAGTAAAGGTAGATACGATTCCGGGCGACGACATGGAATGTGGGTTCGGATCCGGGGGTTTCTGTTTGGGAAGATGTCGACTACGTGAGAAGTCGAAAGACAAGGGGAGTGTGACGTGGGAAGTGCAGCGCGTGAAGGCGATGCCAGCGCCCAGCGCCAGAACCCTATTGTTTAGCACTAATATTCCTTCTGCTTTTGCCGAAACCCACTGGTGATTATTATCCTAGGAACCTACAAAAAAGCCTATTTCAATGTGTCTGTAATGCACATATACCTTCCCGAATATTTGCGCCGGATCGCGGTCTCAACCGGAGATCATAAGGGCATGAATATACCAGACTCATCCCTAGCAACTACATAAATATTCATAATATACATGCAATACATGGAGAAAAACCAGGGTGAAAAATCACTCATTCAACGGTGGGCAATGGCAGGATAGTCAACGTTTATTGCCTAGGAACTATGACTCAAGAGGCGGAATTGGGTATGGTAGTTAAGGCCGCGCTGTCTATTCCCATCCGATTGCATAGATAATTAGTTTTGCAGCGGTGGGCCATTTGGTGCTCACAGCGGACGCAGGGTAATTGTCCTGAGCGATTTGAGTAGCCCACTTTCGTATCCGCACAATCCTTTGTAAACATACTCTGACTAGACTTAAAATTAGCATAAGAGACATTGGACCCGCTAATTCTCATCAAAAACATTGGGGGGAATAGTGATTGACAACAGCGTGGAATAGTCTTACATAGGACATTGCCCCACAAGGCAATAAATTTGGATTTTTTCAAAGATAAAAATCACAAAAGCACGCGGTAAGCATCAGAAACTATGACCCCCACTGGGTGGTCTCCAACTGCTCGTCCACCATGCAAGGAGTGCACAAGGTGTGGGGACGAGTGCCGAGTGCCGAGGCCGGGGGCCACATGCAGGGTATGCAAGTGGCGGAAAGTCAAGTGCAACTTGGCTGCACTGCGGGTGTCCCAGGCCAAGAGTCATCCTTTCATCCAGGATGACGATGAGGAGGAGGAGGAGGAGGAGGTGGTGGTGGTGGTGGTGGTGGTGGGGCTGGAGAGGAAGGGAGAGGATCCCAGTGAGGAGGAGGTTGAGGAAGTGGAGGAGCTGCCGAGGAAGAGGCCGAGGCGGGCCTGCACTATGCAGCCGAGCGGGAGGACGCCTGTGGTCCAAGTCCCACAGGTCGAAATCTCGGGAGGAAGGCGGGTGGTGGAGCTGCTGGAGGTGCTCCTGAGGGGTCAGGAGAGGATGATTAGCACCCTGCTCCTCATGGTGGAGAGGGATCTGGGAGGTTCTGAGGATGCGGGAGATTTGGGAAGGGAGGAGGATGAATTGAAAGATGATGGGAATGAACAGATGGATGAGGAGGGAGGTCAGGAAAAGGAGGATAAAGGGAAGGGAAAGCAGAGGGAGGATGAGGATGATATGGAGGGGGATGAAAATGAGACTTGAAGTAGTCTCAATCTTTAATAAATTGTTTTTGTTTTTTTTTGACTGAAAAAATAAAAGGTATGTGAGGAGAAGGAACAAGTGAGGCAGGCCAAGATGTTCGGCCTTCCCGGCTGTGGTAAACAGACAGAAAAAAAGGGGTGACAGACGGACTGAAAGATGTCCGGGATGGGTGTGTTTGTAATGTCGAAAGTGGAGTGTCGGGATGGTTGTGAAGGGAATTCAAGATGATGTAGGAACAGAGTGGGGATGAAGTAGGGTCAGAACTGAGAGAATGGAGGAGGTTAAGGATGGGATGGAGAGTGGAGATGGGTGAATGGAGGGGGTTTTTGAGAGAGGGATGTCTTTGGGAGGAGAGATTGCGTAATTCGAACGGTTTCTAGCTAGTCACCACCCCCCCTTTTAGGTAGACATCCCATTGTCTACTAAAGGTGTCAGCTTCTAGCCAAGAAGAATGGAAAAGGGTGGTGAGAGCATATGATACAAATATATGGAACGGATGAAACAAGAACAGATAGGGATGGACGGAAGAGACCTTGGCTGAACGTGCCAAATGGCACCGCTGACTGAGAGGTCCCGGCTAAAAAGCTTGCCAGCCATTCTGGTATACAAGCATGCACAAGGCAGTTGCATTGACTAGGGCTATTGGCAGAGCTTCCAGTAATGGAACAGGATCCTGGGTGAGGCTTTTGAGGCAGTGGCAAGTGCAGACTGGACTGAGGCCATCAGGATGCACCTAAAGGTATTAGTAGCTTGATGGAACATAATACTACCCAATACCCTGTTAATCAATGGATTATAGTGGGTGAGTGAGTTGTGACCGAATATTGCTGACCAATGGATCTAGTGACATGACAGACAGATGGGTGGACTGTGATTGTCCGGATGGAAAATCTAGTGGACATGTCTAAGCAGTACTAGATCAAGAAGGGTTCTAAAAAAGAGAATAATCATAAAGGGGAATTTTCAAATAAACTGTGAGCTGATGCTGATCGATCAAGCATGCTGAATAGGATGCCGAGGATGGGGCATTGCCTTGAGGGCTGAAATTCTTTTGAAGTGGATGGTTTCCAAATCTATACTGATACTTGGTTGAAAATGCTAGGTGTGGATTTGTCTTGTCAGACAACTAGTAGTCAATTCTGTGGATTCGGTAATGACCAAACTGGTAGTGTCATTGGAATGTTGAGCAGAACTGGGTTAGTGGAGATACTAGGATTTTATATTTCCAGGAGTAAGACGATCCAATGAAACTATGAGCAGATCCTGAATTGATTAAGCAGTTAGAAGGGGTTACCAGGGAACCCGGTTCCGAATAAGAAGGTAGAAAGATTATTAAAGAGATGTCCATACTCGTTAGAAATTACAGCATGGGAAGTAGTTTGATTCTGGGTATACTGTCAAGCTTCGGAAGTGCTGAAGATGTGGGCAGGGAGCGTGTTAAATCTGCATGTCAGGCACTTAGCTAGATACTTCTGGAAGGGTTTCCAGAGACTTCTGAGTGGTTTTCGTGAGGGGGTTTGGTACTCCAGAGGTGGAGGGAATAGAGGTTGTGGGTTCATGGGCAGAAATGGAAAGGCGGAAAGATGGAAGTGCCGGGGGCTTAGGACTGTTTGCAGTATTAGGTCGTACGACTAGTTGTTCAAGTTGTTCAAGGTCATAGGGACCTGGCTTCAACTTATGTATTGCGCCCTCCTCAATCGTCTGTCCCTAATTTCGGAAAGTCAGAAAGTTTACTGGAACTGAATCAGAAACTACGATGCAGAATTAAGTCGATATTCATACTGGCGAATAGTCCAGTCAACTGGGGGCTTATATACATATAACTAATCCTTGTACTATCTTTGCCGAGTAAAGACAAGGGGAGAAAGGAATACAAGGGGCTAATAGAGAACAAGAACAAGGGAGTGAGGTACACGATGATCCTGTGCATTGTTTATCAAAGGAGCGGAACCTAGGTCTCGGAATCATGGAGGTTTGGGCTTTCAGAACTTCGGGTTGATGTCACAGATTTATGGAAAGCAATTGTTTCAGGCTTTAAATGGTCAGAAAGTCCCAGAAAAGGTGCAGGTGGTTGTGGGGACTAATATAGGTTTATTGGGGGCATGGGCCATAATGGTATCCCCCCACTAGGACCCAGCCCTCGAGGTCCTAAGCTTAGTCGAGGCAGTAATTAAGATGGACATGACTGTGGGAGCTTTCTGTTTGTTTTCTGGGATGATTGTTGATCGATAAGTGCTAATGGTCTAGTTGCCTATAAGAGGGGTGTCTGTAGAGCTGGGAGGAGCCTTTCTCCAATAGAGAATGTGGATTCTCAACCCTCGGAAAACCTTGGAGACTTTTCCCATTTCCTCCTTTCTGGGGCATTGTTGGTAGGGTCTGAGTGGTGTCTCGAGAATGATCTGCGATGCTTGCAGGCCATTGATGGTGATGTGGTGGTGAGGCGGGCTTGTGCTATTGCAATTCACGATTCCCTTGGTGTGTTGGGTTTTTGTGGTGATCTTCCTTCTCTAATCCTTTCGTAGTGCAGGGGCAGGACCCAGACCCATTATTGTCTGAAAATGCCTCTTGTGTTCATCCCAAATGGGATGCTGTTCCTAGTGGTCTAGTGGCGGGGGCAGGTGGTCCAGATGCTTTTGATCGGATTTCTACATTTTTGGCCCATCTGGATGCATTTCAGGAGGACTCAGATTATTACCAGGGTCTTGTCGTGGCACTTGACCGCTGTCTTTGACATATTTTGTTGTTGACAGAACAATGTTTGGGAGAGATCAGGCTGGCCAGAAATATTTTTGATGAATTGTAGTTATTGGTTGGTCGGGTGGAGGGTGAGCCTGGTGTCTTGTCCTCAGGTGATGTATGTTCCTCAGGGACCGGAGGAGTTTCAGGTGAGCCTGTTATGTGATTTGGGCATGGAAGGTGGACATTTGGTGTGGGAGATCTGTCGGGTGGGAGAGCCAGGAAGGTAGGGGTTTGGAGAAGGAGCCTCCGGGGCCAATCCAAGTGGAATCTGTTTTTGGCCTGATCAGGTTGGTTCCAATCAGGGCCTGGGACGTTCCATGTGGTTTGTAGTGAATAGATCTTGTTTTCTTGTGTAATCTTTGGGTCATGAATTTTATGTGTGGTCCTAGATGGCATTGGGATGGCTCGGGGGTCAGGGTGAAGTTCTTGATTATCCCTAAGTTGATGTGGGTTAGCTTCCGGTTGCTTTCCCTTTCTCTAGGGTAGACATCCCATCGTCCAACTAGTTTCCATAGTCGGGGTCATGGTGTCATGGTGGTTGATATGGTCATGGTGGTCATGGTGGTTGGTCACCAGATCGTCGCTTGGATGGCAGTGGCATCATCGGGATTCAGAGAATGTCCTGCAATTTCGAGTCTTGGTTTTGAACCATGTCAATGGTTCAGCGGTAGGTATTAACATGTTGTCAGCCTGCCAACAATGTGTGGGCCGAGCATTATAGTAATAGTGCCGGCTTCACGATGCTGGCGGGAAGTGGCCAAGTCCTGCCGGCCGGTCGTAGTGGCTTGGCTTCAACATGCTCGTGCGTTGCACCCTACTTTCCGTGCGTGCCACTGATTTGGGACAGAAAAGATACCTGGGAGGGTGCCGAGAGTGTCGGCCCGAGTAAAGGACTTTAGACAGGAGAAGGGAGGACAAGAAGGCGTAAACCTAGTTGATTTCCAGAACAAAGAACCATCTACATACATTTGCTACTTATATAGGTTAAGAAGCAACATGTGAAACAGGGTGGCACAAGGAATGGAAAACAATAAGGTATGAAGAATCATGTGGAGGTATTGTCCACAATGATCAGAAATAGAATAAGGAATGTGGGCAAGAATAGAACAATGAAGTATGACCGAGAACAAAAGAGTGAGTGAAAATAGAACAATGGAAAATGGCCGAATATAAAACAATAGGGCCATGACTGAATAATAGGTGAGTAGTAAATGTCCCAAAGGGGATCGGTTACAGGGAGGGAAGGGAAATGAAAGAATGACAATGAATAGAGGGGGTGAGATGAGGAAAGTGAACCAGATGATGAGCCAAATGTACCGAGCCAAGGCCACATACTAGTGAGGAATGACTTGTCACTGGTGTGGGATTATATGGGTAAGGGTCGGTCGGTCGGTACTGCCGAGTAAATCAGAGCACGGTATTGTGGACTTGACAATCCCAAACCTTAAATTTCAATCTCCACCTACCAGCTTCATGGGTTCAGCCACTAAGAGGGGGATACTGTCAAGTACATGTACCAAGTATCTGGTAATTCAGCAGTGCCGACCGAGCAGTCAGATTATGTCCATGCACAAGTGTCCAAGCCCCATGCAAATCACTTGGTACACTGGTCTCAGCTCGGCACATCCACCATCCACATTCCTCGTCCTTATCCCTCATCCACTCTTCCCCATTTACCATCCATTAATCCCACCCCATCCGCTCCTTAATCCTCCACCCAACTTACCTCGGGACATCTGACCATTGTTTTATCCTCAGCCATGACCCATTGTCTTATAGATGGGCACTCCCTATTGTCCTATCCTTGGCTACATTCCTATTATTCTATTTTTTATTGTTCTATCCCTGTTTACACTCCTCCATTCTATTTTTTGTTCATTGTGGACAATACCCCCACATGCTCTGCATACCTTATTGTCTACACATTCCTTATTCCACATGTCACTTCTTGACCTATATAAGTAGGACATGCATGTACATACTTCCTCATTCTGGGTATCGACTAGGCTTAGGCCCCTTACCTTCCCTTTTCCCTGTAAAGTCCTCTACTCAGGCAGGCACCTTTGGCACTCTCTGAGTATCTCCTCTGTTCCAAATTGGTGACATGCACGGAAAGTAGGGCACAACTCATGAGTGCATTGAAGCCAAAGCCACTACCTTCGGCCTGCAGGACTTGGCCACTCCCCACCCACATCTTCGGCACTTCCAAAGCTTGACATTTTCACCCATATAATCTATGTTAGAACCAGGAATTATTAAGTCACATTATACATATTTTCAACACTAATACTGGAATATCTCCCCCAATAATTCCCCAATCAAGGCAAAACTCTATACCCGGATTACATACACTATGTGGAACATTCATGAATATTTTCATGAATTTAAGAGTAGGTTTTGCATCACACTATCTACCTGGCTCCATACCTATCCCCAAGGGCTGGCTCACCTCATTTGGACACATTGGGAAGGAGATATATTGGCATGTGCTTTTTCATTCAGTTTATTTTCCATTATATTCTATTTCTACCCTTCCCCCTGTGAAGTTTTCACCCATATTATTTTGACTGCATATATGTAGGTGTACTGCATATACAGCCACATTAGGCTGGCTTCTAACTTCACTCCCTGAAGTTTTCACTTATAAATACATTTTCTATTTTATATAAAACATGAACAATGTATAGTAGAAAAACAAGGAATTATACCCATAGTTTTTGCCCCATATCACTAGCTATTAGGCTACACTTATAAAAATATCACTCGCACTCAAACCGAAGATTAAGTGCCGAGTGCACACTTTCCTATTTTGGACTAAAACATCGGATACTCATCATACAACAAAGCCAGGCTACAGTTGGGTTCCCAACATTATATATTAATATTCTTTATCACTATATATAATATTTATCTTGTGGGAGGACCACAAATCTATAAACCAGCACTTTGGCATCCAGGTTGGTTTCCCAGTATGGCACCTAAGCAGAGGCAAAACCCAGGACACAGCTCTCTGTAGAACAGCTATAGAGCAACAATTTCCCTAGTGATAAATATAGTAAAAATCACAGAAAATTCCAGGGAATTATTCCCCTATTTGTCCAACCAACTGTCAAGTACATGTACCGAGACCATCTATTCGGTAGTGCCAACTGAGCAACCATTCTATGTCCACGTCCAAGTGTCCATGCCGCATGCATATCACTTGGTATTCCGGTCTTGGCTCGGCACATCCACCATCCATACGCCTACTCCTCACCCCTTGATCCACCTCACCTCGGGACTTCCTGTCCTTGTATTATCCTCGGCCATGACTCTATTGTCTTATAGTCAGCCACTCCCTATTGTCCTATCCTTGGTCACGTTTCTATTATTCTATCCTTTATTGTTCTATCCCCGTCTTACATTCCTTCATTCTAATTTTAATCGTTGTAGACAATAACCACATGCTCTGCATACCTTGTTGTCTCACATTCTTTATTCCACATGTCACTTCTTAAACCTATATAAGTAGGGCATGCATGTACATATTTCCTCATTCTGGGTATCGACTAGGCTTAGGCCCTTCTACCTTCTTCCTCTCTGTTAAGTCCTCGACTCGGGCCAGCATCATCAGCATCCTCCCAAGTATCCTGCCTGTTGCAAATCGGTGGCATGCACGGCAAGTAGGGCGCAATGCACGAGTACGTTGAAGCCGACACCACTACTCTTGGCCCGCAGGACTTGGCCATTGTCCACCCGACCCTCGGCAGTCCCAAAGTCCATCAGTACCCGAAGCTTGACACCAACTCTCCGATACTATAGCACAGGAAAACCCCAAGGAAACCTTATCTGCCACCCTCAACTACAATCTAGACCTCACTCTTTTCTGCCTATTCTACCTATCCCATCTATTCTATCTTGGTAGTCTAGACTTTATTCACTCCACCTTCTGTTTAAAATATAATTCTGTTAGCACCACTTTCCTATTCTATTTATAACCTCACTCATACTCCTTGATCTATTGATACATTCTTCTTTAGCAACTCTGTTAAATATTGGAACACTCTTTGTAATTCTATTGAACCTCAAAGTAGCTTTTGGAACATCTTATTTCCATTTCTATTTGATCCTCACTCTGGTTCCTGTTTCATATCTCATATAGGAATCCATTTCTCTTTGATATGAACTCTTCCTAAATAAGAAATTAGTATAAGATCTATATGTTTATTAGTCTTTCTATATTCAGAAAATTGACTAAGATTCCCCCATTCATTCTTCCATTCATTTCTGTAAACCTTACCTTTACAAAATTAGAGTCCTATAAGGTCTAGAGGGTGTAGCATATAAGCTGAACCTAGGGAATGGCATGGGTCACCCATGGGCCAAATGTGGGTGACCTGCATGTTAAATCCGCATGTCAGGCACTTATCTAGATACTTCCAAGGGATTTCTGGAGGTTTACGAAGGGGTCCGTAAAGGGGGTCGAGGTTCCAGAGAGGTGGGGGTTGGGGTTGGGGATTCACAGACAGGCAGAAGGATGGAAGCAGATGGAAGTGCTATGGACTTAGGATTGATTGTGGTATCAGGTTGGTATGACTAGTCATTCAAGTGTTCGGAGTCAGAGAGACTTAGCTTCAACTTATGTGTTGCACCCTCCTCGATCGTCTGTCTCTAAATTTGGAAAGTCAGAAGTTTACTGGAACTGAATCGGAACTTAGGATACAGATTAAGTCGATATTTGTACTGGCAAATAGTCTAGTTGACTGGGGGGTTATATACATGTAGCTACTCCTTGTATTATCTATTGCAGACCAAAGACAAGGGGAAGAAGGGAATACAAGGGGTTAATAGAGAAGTGAAAACAAGGGAGCAAGGTACGTGGTGATCTCATGAGTCACCTGTCAAAGGAGTGGAACCTTGGCTGCAGAATCGTGGAGGGGTCGGGATTGCAGGAACTTCAGATTGTTGCAATGGAATCATGGGAGGTGGTCATTCTAGGTTTTTATGGTTGGAAAAGTCCCAGAAAGGGTACGGATGGTTTGGCAGGAATTTAAAAGGTTTACTGGAGGCACAAGCCATAATACCACACCCAACCTATGGGAAACCTGAACCCATCAACCCATGGTTTTTTTCCCATGGGTCAATGGGTGTCAGGTGCATGCCACACCCACATGCATGTGGTGTGTGCATGTCATACGTGTGTACATATGGCACATATGGTGCATACAGCACATACAGCACATATGGCATGTGTGGCACATGCATGTTGTCCATGTGTGTGTTTGGCATGTGCATGTCATCCATATGTGCATTTGGTGCATGTATGTCGTCCGTGTGCACATGCGGGATGTGTGTGTCATACACACATATGGTATGGTGCATATGGCACATATGTGTCATACATGTGCATGTACAGTGCATACGGCATATATGGTGCATGCATGTCTGGCATGTTCATGTCATCTGTGTACACATGTGGTGCGTGCATGTCATATGTGCACATGTGACACCATAGGTTGGGCCGGGTTGTGGGTGCTCTCAGCTTGACCTACCAAGGACATCCAACCTGGTAACCTGTGCAGGTTGGCCCAACCCATGCCATTCCCTAGCTGAACCCAAACCCTATTATGAACCTCACCAATGTTACAATCTCACAAAGCCCATGCTAGGAACCTCATTGCTACTACAGTACAGGACAAGCAAACTCAACCAAAAATTTTAACCCAATTTTCTGGCAAAATCGGCTCATTGAATTTGATAATAGATCATTAAAAGAAGTATCTAACATCAAAATAAAATCAATGGTATGAGCTAATTTTTCTCAAAAACTATTTTTATTTTGGATATGTCAAAATTTTGGCCACACCCCCAAAAAAAAGTGAAAAATCTGGGAAAAATGTGCAATCAATAGCTATGATTAAGTAGTGTATGATTCTGATAAAAGTGTGAAAAAATAACTATATACCAACTCATAAACAAATAACTACAAATCCGGCACAATCATTACCTGGCCTTGAGATGCTCATTACCCAGCCTTGAGACGCTGCATAATGCCTGGGGGCCACCGTCCAAAATGCACACAAAACATTACTGGACTACAAAATCAGAATAAGGATCAGGTTACCCAAGCAGATGAACATATAGAGCCTCCAATAACACCTACAGATTATGAATCTGACAGGGAATTGCCAACTTCTGTGAACATTTTTTTACACCTGTGCCATGGGTGGAATGAATTTTGATTTGGAGGGAGAGGAGACTGAGAGTGAAGGAGCCTCTGAAGCACACAATTATGAATATGAGGATTCAGAATAGGACAAGGATGATCTTCAAGAAAGGCTCTTTGATTTCACTGTCAACCAGGGAGATGATTTAAAGGATGAAGATTGGATGCCACCTCAGTTGAGGAAAAAAAAGTGGTGACAAGGCAATGGTATGTTCATATTGAACCCTGATTGTAAATAAAAATATTAACAATAAATTGGGACTCAAAACAGTTCTTGAAGAAAGGAGTTTCAATGTTCAAGGCAAAAAAGCACAGTGCAAACCTGTTTGCCTAGTTAACAATACAAACTCCTGTATGGCTAGCATCCTCAGTCACCAAGATGATTTTGCAACCAAATTTCTCAGCTGGAGGCACTTATTCGCAATGCAGGGCATGAATGTATCTTCTTGGCTAAATTTCATTGTAAGATGAACCATATTTAAATGACAGGTATTTATTTTATTATTTCCTTGCATTATTTTATAAAACTAAAATATGACAATAGTACTGGGGATGGGCAAAATTCCATTATCAAGAAATTCCAAAGAAGACATTTGAGGATGCAAAGACAGTGGCAAAAGAATACCTTGATGCATGCTCAGCTGATGTGATACAGTGGTTTATAAATTGTTCTTGGCAATTCATGACTGCATATCACAAGGGACTTACTGAGAATGCAGCTGCTTGGGCTGTTAGAAAGCAAACCAATCATTGTGTAGTTACTGAACAAACCATGATGTCAATTGAAGCTATACTTAAACTAACATTTACCTTATGATATGATATTTGGGGTGAAAGGTTGTGCTAAAAAGGCCTAAAAATTTGGCCACACTTAAAACTCATTAGAAAAACTTCAGAACATGTTTTTTAGACATATTTTGACATTCTGAATCTGAATCTAACTTCAGTTTATCATGAAAAATTCCCGATCACTCAAAACCAAATTGGTTGAGTTTGCTTATCCCATACTGTAGTAACATTGTTCTTAACATTGTTACAAGGTAGAGTGGGTAGGGTAGGGTAGGGTAAGTGTGTTGGGTGCAAACTTGCATCTCACCCCTGAGAGACCAATCTCAATATATTGTAATATTATATCGATTTCAGTATCATTCTGTGCACTTTTGAATTCTTAATTTTTCTCACTTTTATTTGTATTTCTACCCTCAATATTGAGGGAGTTATTCATGTTTTACTATGTACGCTACTTACGGGCGCTTGTCCACCCACGACACGACTAGCATGGCCGGCTCCCTGGATTTGGAACCGGCAGCCAGGCTCAAACCTTCGATAGGGTCAAGGGCCGGTTGCAGGGTATATGCGGGTGAAACACGACCCGCGCAAGCCTCCCTCCTCAGTTATTGACTACACTGAGGAGGTGAGTTGTATAGTATTATGTACAAAGCCTCAGGGCTGATTTCTCTTTCATTTCTTTTGTAAGCATAAGGTAGGGTTAAAGGAATAATAGGCAAATTCCAGCAGTAGTTTAGAGGTTTTTCGGACAATATAAAATAATTAACTCCTCAGTGATAGTCAACAACATACAAGAGTTTGTGAGTTCTTATTATTTTTCAATGTATATTAACTATATGGTGGCCTCAATTTACTTCTGCTTTGAAGTGATGTGTTATGGCCCGTACTCTCAATAAACCCATACCAGCCCCCACAACCACCCACACCTTTTCC
>QLPI01013534.1:0-10526 GCA_003314275.1 Chroogomphus rutilus | reverse complement strand
TTTCACTCCTACATCAACATCTCACCGATGTCTAACTTAACACCAAACTGTTGAAATCTGTAGGTACTCATCAACTACATGTCATTATGCTGTGTTCCACAAGTTCCACTCTCACATACTTTTCACCTTATTGTCTCATTCCACACCATTCCACATGTTCCACATTTGCCATGGTATATAATCACTGTAGATAATTTGTCTCTCCTCAGTCACATTACACTTACATGACTGAGGTGAGACTCTTACATTATTTCCTTAGACATAGACTCACACATTCATTATATGTAGACATATATTCTAGGTATCATTGAATATAGTCGCGTTACACTTACATGACTGAGACATATATTCTAGCTTTCTACACAAACTTCTCCAAACTCAACAATAGAAACTATGCCAGTTGGAAAGACCAAATAGTAGCTTGGGGTTGTAAAAAAGGATGGTGAAGAATGGTGAGTGGGGACATTGCAAACCTGGATCCCTCAGACACAGATGTGTATCAGAAATGGTTAGAGTGATCAGACAAAGGAGCTAGAGAGATTCACCTAGCTATTGAGGATGATCAAAAGCATTATGTGGGTGGGGTTCTGGATGACCCAAAGAAATATAGGAGTGGTTGGAACAGGGGAGTCAGTCAAAGAAACTAGGTGCATATTTTAAGACCTGTTCTCTGTTCAAAAACAGAAGAATGAAGGGCTTGAGGATCACATCACACACATTACAGACTAAGTGCATTGTATCAAAGACCTTCACCCTCTCAATTTCACGCCCAATGATCTTCACAATGATCTACACTCGCATGACATTGATTCAAGCTCTATGCAATGAATATTCCTTGTTCATATGCTCCATTATACTTATTGATAACCTCAACCATGCTACAATCTATGAAGCCTTCAGAAACAAGCAACTGAATCAGGAATATCATACTGGTGCTACATGCAGATCTTACATCCAGTATAGCACTCAAGATGGTTGACACTATCTGTTAAATCCACGTGTCGGCACTTAGCTAGAGGCTTCTGGAAGGATTTCCAGAGGGTTCCGAATGGTTTCCAAAGGGGGGTTCATACTCCAGGGGCAGAGGGACTGAAGGTCGTGGGTTCGGGATCGGAATTGGAATGGGGATGGAAAAACAGGAAGCACTGGGGGTCTTGGAACTGTTCATGGTATAGGGTGGTACGAGGGGTTCGAGGTCACAGGGACTTGGCTTCAACTTATGTGTTGCGCCCTCCTCAATTGTCTGTCCCTAATTTCGGAAAGTCGGACAGTTTACCGGAACTTAATCGGAAACTACGACGCAGAATTAAGTCGATATTCGTACTGGCAAATAGTCCAGTCGACTGGTGACTTATATACAAGTATCTAGTCTTGTACTATCTTTTGCCAAGTAAAGACAAGGGGGGGAAGAGAGTACAAGGGGCAATATAAAACGAAGAACAAAGGAGTGAGGTACGCGATGATCCTGCATGTTGTCTATCAAAGGAGCGGAACCTTGGCTTTGGAATCTTTGGAGGTTCGGAAACATGGAACCTCAGAATATTGCATCGGAATTCGGAAAGCGGTTGATCAGGCTTTGAGCGATCGGAAATGTCCCGGAGATGGTCCGGGTGGTTGTGGAGTTTAATGTGGGTTTATTTGGTGGCATGGGCCATAACAGTATCCCTCCACTAGGAACAAGCCCTCGAGGTCCTAAGCTTAATCTTGCCGTGAATTGAGTGGAGAAGAGCATGGGACTATTTTTAGGCGTATTGGGACGTAATAGGTGTTTTTTCCGAGCACCCGTCTGATGCATATATGAGGAGGCTTTTCTTTTCTCCCTGAGTTCCTTTCCTGCCCCCACCCATGTCTGGATTCGAACAGGATATCAAAGCGGAAGTTTCAGAGCAGGTGCATGCTTTCAAGGCCCAATGTGCGAAACAGAATTGCTTGATGAGGGAGGAGGGGGCATGGAAATTAGAGGTTGCTTGGGATATTGGAAAGGATCTGAGGGTCGAAGTCCAAAGGCTGGGGGAAAAAACAAAGGGGGCGGATCGGAGGATGAGGGGGGAGGGGAAGGATTGAGCCATGGAGCGTGATGCCCAGGCTCTAGAGTCTGCCCTTTTGGCCAGTCAGGCGGACGAGGAACCGGAGGATTTACCCTCCTGGGGGGGTTTTGCTGGACCATAGGGATCCAAAGATAGGGGTGTTCCATGTCAGGAGACCGAGTCCGAGGAATCTTCAGATAGCGGTGGCCCTTCGGATGCAGAGTCTTCCTACTCATCCTCTGGGGGAAATCCAGGGGGTGAGGAGGACGTCTATCTCATGCCCGCAGTCGGGGTGAGCACCGTTGCTCGGGATGCGGAGAGGAAGCGTCAGAGGCATCTTGAGAAGGATGCCCAAATTTCGGGGGCACAAAAGGCCTTCAAGAATCAGGTTGCTCAGGATGTGTGGGTGGCCGGAAAGGAGGTGGGTCTTTGACCCTTCGAATCTACTCGGCGGTCATTGATTGAACATTGGCCTGACCTTTACCAGGTCGCCAGTCTGGGGATTCCTCCCATGCTGAGGTTGGAACCCTGTGATCGGTGTCGCAAGTGTGGAGATCCTTGTACGTGGACCATGTCGACCAAAACCTGTGTTCCCTGTTGGAAGAGCCAGGTGAAGTGTGTGGTCGGTGGGGTGTCAGTCATTAAGGGGGCAACCACGAGAAAGAGGAGGCAGGAGGAGACAGAGGTCCCTGAGGTGCCCTCTTCCAAGAAAATGAAGGTTGAGGTACTGGTCCCTCCCCTTCCAAAGGGCGGGGGCGACATGAATGATGACATCCTGAGGGAAATCAGGGATGGCATTTTTGCCCTCGGCGTTGCCCTAAACAGGATAGTGGATGCTTCCGAGATATGGAATGCCATCAAAACGGATGGTCAGAATTGTCCGACAAGCATGTGGGGGTACAGCGGTCCTACCTGGAGTCATCGGGTGATGGCAAATTGGTTGATTCCGATGCACGGTGTGGGGAAGACTGCTTTCAAAAGGAAAAGGACTTCTGGGGGAGCAGGTTCGGCGCATGGTGCCGGAGATGTGACACCCAGAGCAGGGCAGTCTATCGAGCAGGTGGTCCTGGTGTGTGATGTGGAGGACTCAGCACCTGTGACGGGGCAACCTACTGAAGACGTGGTTCCAGGGGCTGTGGCACTGGCAATGGGGTCGTTTCCTGAAGCAGTGGCTCTGGAGGCTGGGGCATTGATGGCGGGGCTGGTTCCTGGAGTGGTGGTCCCAGTGTCAGAGTTGAGCGGTGGGGGGGGGGGGCAAAAAGGGGATGGATTATTTCCAACAGTTTGATCCTTCTGATCCTGACCTGGTGCATGCCTTGTTTTATGGTGAAGACTGACGATGTGTGTACATTGATTTGGAATTAATGGTTCTGCGAGGGTGGGGTCGTGGTTTGTGTGGTGTTCATGGTAGTCATGCTGATTGTGGTGTTTGTGGTGTTCGTTCACCGGATTGTCGCTTGGACGGCAGTAGTGTCATCGGGATTCGGGGGATGTCCTGCAATTTGAGTCTTGGTTGAATCATGTTGATTAGTTTAGTTCATATTAATATTCTAACAAGAAGTGTTCTAGTCTAGAGAATCTACACATGGTACCGTTTTGTCTAAGGGATGGTACGGGATTCTGCAGTGTTCAGGGTCCTTCCTGAGCAGAGTTTTTTGGAGGGTCGGATTGAGTGCTGAGTGAAAACTGCTAGCTCCATGATGCCAAGATTCAGTTAGGATAATCTAAATGAGTAGTACTCAATGCCCTGTCGATCAACGGATCATAGTGGGTGAGCGTATGGTCCTTGCAACTATAATTCTGATGGGGTTCGGAGGGTTGGATTCAGAGGGTCGGAGTTTGGAGGGTCGGAGTTGGAGTGTTTCCGCAGAAATGGGTCGAAATCTTTTTGACAATTGGTTACAGGGGGTCATATTCCTGAAAAGGTTGGATGAGTTGTTTTGTTTTGCTTCCTTTAGCACAGTTGGTGTTCAACGCGAACAACTGGTGCCGGAGTCAGGAGCCTAGCTTCTTATTCCTCAGTTTCTGAAGCATCCGACGTCTCAGACCCTTCTTCAACCTCTTCTGTCACGGAGGCTGCTCGTCCTTTAGTGACTGTGGTGGTGGATCTTGGGCATTCCTTGGCTGAGTGGCCCGATCTGCCACAGAAGAGGCAAAGGTTTTGTTTGAAGCGGCATTGCCATTCTTGCGGTGTAAGTCTTCCGTCTTTTCCGATTTTGGACGAAAGATCAGTGATAGTCCTGCTGCCACTGGACGGAGTCGTGGTTGGCCTACATTGGCCGTCTTATTGCCCGTGTTAGGGGCCAAATACATGGTCATGGGGGTCCTCCCTCTGTCGTAGGGGCAGTCGAAGTTCTGGGTGGAGGGGAGCTCTCTGGCGATTTCCGATCATTGCTCCCAGTAGCGGGCGTCAATGGATTGGGAAAGAAGGTGGAGCTGGAGCAGGGAGTGGGGCTTTCCTACTCTAGAGATCTCGTCCTTGATCCTGCCAGGGAGTCCATTGTAGAACTGGCAATGAAGTGCGGCATCGCCCCAGTGGATGCGGGTGGCTAGTCGGTTGAATTCGACTACATATTTTGTGATGCTGTCAAGCTTTGGGTACTGACGGACTTTGGTATTGCCAAGGGTTGTCGGGCAGACAATTGCCAAGTCCTGCAGGCCAAGAGTAGTGGCATTGGCTTCAACATACTCGTGCATTGCACCCTACTTGCCGTGCGTGCCACCGATTTGCAACAGACAGGTACTCGGGAGGATGCTGGTGATGCCGGCCCAAGTCAAGGACTTTACAGAGGGGAAGAAGGTAGAAAGGCCTAAGCCTAGTCGATACCCAGAATGAGGAAATATATACATGCATGTCCTACTTATATAGGTTAAGAAGCGACATGTGGAATAAGGAATGTGGAATAACAAGGTATGCAGAGCATGTGGTTATTGTCCACAACGAGTAAAATTAGAATGAAGGAATGTAAACGGGCATAGAACAATAAAGGATAGGATAATAGGAATGTGGCCGAGGGTAGAACAATAGGAAGTGCTTGATTATAAAATAAGGGCTGTAACCGAGGATAACACAAGGGCAGGAAGTCCGGAGGTGAGGCAGACCAAAGGGTGAGGACAAGGAGTGTGGACGGTGGATGTACTGAGCCGAGACCGGCGTACAAAGTGTTATGCATATGGTGTGGACACTTGGTCGTGGATATAGAATGGTTGCTCGGTTGGCATTGCCGAGTGGACGGTTCTCGGTATGTGTACGTGACAGATGCGCTGATTATCGCACATGTGGAGGGTCTTGAGGTCTGCTTTGGCCTCTCCTTCTGGGTCGTGGGGGCTGAAGTTGGTTTTGAGTTCATTCACGAACTCCTCATAGTCATGGAGCCAGTCTGGCTCGTCGGGGGCAGAGAGGGCTGGTTCAAACCAGTCCAGGGCGGTACCAGTCAGGTACAACAGTACATAGGTTACCTTGGCGCTGTCGGTGTCAAAAGCATCAGGGCGGTCACAGAAGTTCAGTCTACATTGTACTAAGAAGGCTTGTAGTTTCCTCGAATCGGATCCATCGAAGGTATCTGGGTCCCGGACCTTGGCAGCGTGGGGGGCTGATCTTCTGGGGCTGGCTAAGTTGCTTGCCAGCATAATGAGGGCCTGAGTGAGATCGGGCACAACATTGGGTCCTAAGGTGGGGGCCCCTCCTGGGTGTGCAGGAGGTGGCGGTGCTGCAGCAGGTGGTGTGACATGGGGTTGGGCAACGGGGGGTGGTGCAGTGAGCGGAGGTATGACAGGTGGTGCAACGAGTGGTGGTGCTACAGGCGGTGGTGCCATGGGTGGAGGTGCGAAGGGTGGTGGTACGTAGGGGGGAGATGCAAATGGGGAGGGGTGCCGATAAGTCTGACGGTGCTGCTGTGGATGGTCCTGAGCTGGATTGCATCTCCGAGGGCGATGATTGTTGAGTCACCAGGGGGTGGTTCACGAGGAATGGGTTTGGTCAAATTTGAATGCAGGTGTTGATCTGCATCCGAGAATCCAGAGTCAGATGAAGACTCTGGGGGGTGTGCTGGGGTCTGAGGCATCTGGAAACTTGGTCCAGGGGGGGACAGTTCTCAGGAGACAGATGCATGGCAGGCAGATACCTGGGTGATTGTCTGCATGGCTTGCAAATGCATGATAGGTCTCATGCTTTATGATAGTCAGGAGTGTGAGTACGAATATACTGTTAAATCCGCATGTCGGGGCTTAGCTTGAGGCTTCCGGAAGGATTTCCAGAGGGTTCCGAATGGTTTCCGAAGGGGGGTTTGTACTCTGGGGGCAGAGGGACTGAAGGTCGCGGGTTCGGGATCGGAATCGGAATGGGGATGGAAAAACGAGAAGCGCCGGGGGTCTTGGAACTGTTCATGGTATAGGGCAGTACGAGGGGTTTGAGGTTACAGGGACTTGACTTCAACTTATGTGTTGCGCCCTCCTCGATCATCTGTCCCTAATTTCAGAAAGTCAGAAAGTTTACCGGAACTTAATCGGACACTACGATGCAGAATTAAGTCGATATTCGTACTGGCGAATAGTCCAGTCGACTGGTGACTTATATACATATATCTAGTCTTGTACTATCTTTTGCCAAGTAAAGACAAGGGGGGGAAGAGAGTACAAGGGGCAATATAAAACAAAGAACAAAGGAGTGAGGTATGCGATGATCCTGCACGTCATCTATCAAAGGAGCGGAACCTTGGCTTCGGAATCTTTGGAGGTTCGGAAATACAGAACCTTGGAATGATGCATCGGAATTCAGAAAGCGGTTGATCAGGCTTTGAGCGATCGGAAATGTCCAAGAGACGGTGCAGGTGGTTGTGGAGTTTAATGTAGGTTTATTTGGCAGCATGGGCCATAACACTATCAGTCAGGGTTTGGTTGATCTGTTAAATGTAACTCCTAATCCTATATATTTGTATTGTTTGTTGTATGGGCACTTATCATGTAAACAAATGTGCCATTAATCCCTGGAGACTTTGGGAATCTTCTCTTTGATAGACCATTCACCATCTGTTCTCCAGGTATGTTTATGTTAAGGACTGGGCTTGTGTGATCTTGGGCACTATGGTGTATGTCACTTAGTTGCCACAATTTTGCAACAACGAAAAGCTTGTGTACTTCCACTCATGTTAGGGATATTCTGAACAGGTGGAAATGGTCTATTTGATGTATAGGAGAGACCTACTAACCAGATTTCTATAAGACCCTCTGGTTGTCAAGTTTTTATACCAGACATCAAATGAATTTGGCAGCACAGGAAGGTTTCCTTAGTAGGATACAATTACCATATAAGGAAAGTGTCTATTATGTAATCAATTATCAAACCGAGCTGCCATACCCTCTGGTACCTGTCTATAGGATTTGTATTTTCATAAACTTAACTTCTGGACGTGAGTTGTATATTACAAGCACCCATTCCTCCGTCATATGCATCTACTCAATGCCACATCTGATGCACCCACTTTCAAATCATTTCCACCAACACTGACTCTAGGGCTTTTGGTAAGTTCTCCTGCAATGTGGCAAAGGTATAATCACAATGCTCTCCTAGGTACTTCTTGACTGCACCCCAGAAGTACTTAATGAAGTTAAGTTCACAGTAGAACTTCAAGAGGAAGATGCAGATATGACTGGCTTTTTCAATTCCTAAATGAGTGAATGCTGTTCCTTGAAATATGGCTATAACTCAAGTGATCATTTTGCACAACAACCCACTGCTCTCACAGCACACTTCTCTTGGCACTTCATCTGGAGTTTATCAACCCAGATGCCACATTCCAGGAGCACTTGCTTCATTCCCTTTGGTTGATCAGGAAATTCAGGGTGGTCCTTTGGGAAAACCATCAATTGGGTAACCTTTTGGTGGTTCTGCATGAACCACCCATCCCTCATCTGAGCCTATTTCCCCCCAGGATGCAGGTTCATTCTTGAGACAAGGAGAGCATCTGTGGAGTAGGCTGAGTGACCCTAGGAGTTGTTGAGTAGGAAAAGAGTTTGGTAGCCTGGTCTATGGGCATCTTTGAAAGCCGATATTATCTTCTCCTTTGACTAGAATTGTACAGTTGGCAATGAGAACATTTTACATCCTGGTGATGCACCTGTTTTACAAACAACTTGCCATTCCAATAGCCCTCATAATTTTTTCCATATTCAAGACTTTTACTTTCCAGTTTTAACCACCTCACAGTTGAGCAGATAACATCACTTTGTTGGATTCCACATCCCACACCTTTCTTCTTCAACATATGTTCCTTCTTGTGAACCCAACTCATCTTCTTTTTATCATTTGCCTGGGTTGTCAATTCGTCATGCAATATAAGGACCAAGCACCACTCAATATAGTTTTCAGCTGCCTTCTTCTCCTCATTTGCCATATCTACCACAACATACTCCACCAACCTTTGCTGATATTCCTTCATCCAGGGTATGAAGCTGCTCTGCCGATATTCCACAACCTTGGCCATCGAAGTACAGTGCTTTGCGATACTTAGTGAAATAGAAGCCTTCATGGTGAAGCCAGCAACAAGAATGCTGAGGCTAACACCCTGAATGACTTTCATGTAGATCTGAGAGAGAAGTTCAAGCTTGAGATATTGCTTTAACCCTATTGGGGCTTCTTTCATTACAAGGTTTGTTCTATATGTTTCTGCAGCTTTTGGGAGGATCTTCTTTGTGCTGAAATTGGCAAGCTTTGCAGGATTGACAGCCTACTTGTTTGATCAAATGTATGACCACAATTCAGTACAGATGTTGGGTCCTCAAGCAATGTGAATAGCTTGGCATGATTTCCATGATGTGAGTCAGGGAGTTTCTGGTCCAGGATCTATGTGTTAAATCCGCATGTCGGCGCTTAGCTAGAGACTTCCGGAAGGGTTTTTGGAGGGTTCCAAAAGGTTTCCGAGGGGGAGTTTGTATTCCGAGGGGGAGTTTGTATTCCGAGGGTGGGGGCAAAGGATCGGAATCGGATCGGAATCGAAGCGGACGGAAGTCGGGAACGCCGGGGGTCTTGGGACTGTTCACGGTATAGGGTGGTACGAGTGGTTCGAGGTCGCAGGGACTTGGCTTCAACTTATGTGTTGTGCCCTCCTCAATCATCTGTCCCTAATTTCGGAGAGTCGGAGAGTTTACCGGAACCTAATCGGAAACTACGACCCAAAATTAAGTCGATATTCATACTGGCAAATAGTCCAGTCGATATTCGTACTGGCAAATAGTCTAGTTGACTGGTGGTTTATATACAGTGACTCACAAAACTGAGTCAATGTTTGGTGCTTTTGGACTATTCATTGAATAGCTTTGAATGTAAAACATATATAAAAAAGGTGTTGGTTAATTAAAGAAAGAATCTGATCAGGGCTATGCAACCATTAAAAAATTATGTAATTCCGATCAGGGGTGATGAAGATATGGGCAATTCAAATCAAGGGCCCATTGACTCAGTTTTGTGAGATGGTGTCAGAACAATCAGAATCTGATGCTCCATCTATTATATAACATGCAACCCTTGATAGATGGTTACTATGGTAACCTTATCTTCTATGAGAACTCAAATTAAGGTATTTAATCCCCTCCAACATGTCCAGAACTTCACTACACTCCAATGCACCCCACTTCCTCTCAAAAAGAAAACATCCTCTCCTTGGCCTCTCATGGTCATTCCACTCATACTATTGCCTCAAGACTTGGCCTCAGCCAGTCTACAGTATCCAGGACTCTCAGAACTCTCCATCTCAACCAGCCCTGCTCCTCTGGAGGTCGTCCCCCCAAGCTTTCCTCTAGAGATCAACATTCTATTTTATCACAAATTGCTACTGGCAGAGCTGCCAATGCTACTCAGGTCACCAAACACATCAATACAATTATCCCCCACCCAGTCTCCTCAGAAACAGTCAGAAGACTCCTCAGGAAACATTCATTCAAGGCTGTG
The DNA here is from genome assembly GCA_003314275.1 of Chroogomphus rutilus. NCBI lineage: Eukaryota > Fungi > Basidiomycota > Agaricomycetes > Boletales > Gomphidiaceae > Chroogomphus > Chroogomphus rutilus. The sequence continues at coordinate 554 of QLPI01013534.1, read as the reverse complement.
GTGAAGAAGAAAAAGCCCTCCTCAGTGCAAGGCATAGATAACTGAGGGTGGCCTTTGCTTTAAAGCACAGAGAGTGGACTGTAGAGGACTGGAAGAGGGTCATTTGGTCAGATGAGACCAAAATCAACAGGTTTGGGTCAGATGGGAGGCAGTGGGTCTGGAAACAGAAGGGGGAGGGGTTGAATGAGAGAAAGGTATAGGGGACAGTCGAGTTTGGAAGGGGAAACATTATGGTATGGGGGTGTATAGGATGGAATGGTGTTGGCCAGCTGTCAAGTGCACGTACCGAGGTCCCGATTATTCACCAGTGCCGACCGAACAACCATCCTACATCCACGTACAAGTGTCCACGCAGCATGCATAACACTTGATACACCGGTCTCGGCTCGGTACATCCGCCATCCACATTCCTCAGTCTGTTTCACCTCGGGACTTTCTGTCCTTGTACTATCCTCGGTTACCAGCCTTGTCTTATAGTCTGGCACCTCCTATTTGATGAGATTATGAGCAATTTACAGTAGGTTCGAAGAATTTGTAGGCAGTCTATTTTATTT